>WMED01007398.1:0-17669 GCA_019650415.1 Pipa parva
ATCAGAGATTATGTATCCCAAGAATGCAATTTTAGAGACATGGAATTGACTCTTCTCAATTTTCGCATAAAGGGAGTTATTTCTAAGACGGTTAAGGACCTCCTTGACATGAACGATATGTTCCGACAGAGAGTTAGAAAAGATTAGGATGTCGTCTAAATACACGACCACTGTGTGCCCAAGTAAATCCCGGAATAGCTCATTCATGAACTCCTGGAAGATGGCTGGGGCGTTACACAAACCAAAAGCCATGACAAGATACTCGTAATGGCCCTCATGTGTGTTAAACGCCGTCTTCCATTCGTCCCCTTGACAGATGCGGATAAGGTTGTAGGCACCTCGCAGGTCTAATTTGGAAAAGATCTTAGCATACTTCAGGTAGTCAAACAACTCGGAAATTAGTGGTAGCGGATAAGTATTCTTGATGGTGATCTTATTCAAACCACGATAATCAATGCAAGGCCATAAACTTCCATCCTTCTTCTCTACAAAAAAGAAGCTTGCCCCCGCTGGAGACGAGGAGGGACGGATAAACCCCTTTTCGAGATTTTCCGCAATGTATTCCCTCATGGCAGCGGTTTCAGGAACTGATAGGGGATATACCCGACCACGAGGAGGATAGGAACCATGCAGCAACTCAATGGGGCAATCATACTGTCTATGAGGAGGGAGTACATCTGCGGCTTTTTTACAGAACACATCCGAGAAGTCATGGTAGACTTCTGGTAGAAGATCCAGCTTGTCAGCCGAAAGGGATGCTACCGCCAAAGACAGGACTGATGCTTCTGGAACACAATTAACTTTACAAGCCGAGGACCAACAAAGGATGGAATCACGTTGCCAGTCAATGACTGGATTGTGCAAACGAAGCCACGGAATACCGAGCACTATGGGAGTTGAGGGACTCTGAATGAGCAGAAAAGTGATGACCTCAGAATGTTCATTACCAATCCTCATACGGAGGGGTATAGTGGATTGGGTTACCAGACTTTCTGCTAATGGTTTCTCATCCAAAGCCAATATGCGAAAAGGAGTAGGAATGTCTTGCGTAGGAAGAAGATGTTTCTTGGCAAAACTTATATCTAAAAAATTTCCAGCTGCTCCAGAATCGATCATGGCCTTGGTGGTAATAGGAGAGGAGGATACCTCAAGAAAAACGGGAATAGATAAACGAGGAATTTCGGAGAAGGGTAGAGAGGAAACATCACCCAGAGAATCTACCCTCTTCTTCTCTAGGCAGTGAAGTTTCCCGGCTTGATGGGACAAGTACGCAGAAAATGTCCTTTGCCTCCGCAATATAGACACAAACCAGAACTCTGGCGACGTAAGCGTTCTTCTCGGGACAGTCGTGTAGCTCCAATTTGCATGGGTTCTTCAGTCGGGGACGTAGTGACTATGGAATTTGAAGAATTAACTTTCTCTTTAGAACAAAAAGAAGGGTAACCGGATCTCTTCTTCTCGGCATCTCTTTCACGAAGACGATTATCTGCCTTGATTGAGAGTGCAATGAGTGCTTCCAGATAAGAAGGAAGATCCTTAGTAGCTAATTCGTCTTTCAGTTGACTGGACAGACCATGCAAAAAGGCTGCCGATAGAGATTCACTGTTCCAGGAAGTTTCTGCGGCTAAAGTTCGGAACTCAATTGCGTACTTGGCAACAGTGCGAAGACCTTGCTTTATACACACCAACCGGGAAGAAGCTGCGGTAGTACGACCAGAAACGTCAAAGACTTGTCGTAGGACAGACATAAAAGTGTTAGAATCGGAGGTAATCGAATCTCCCTTCTCCCAGAGAGGGGAAGCCCAAGCCAGTGCCTCATCCTTCAATAGCGAGATGATGTAACCCACTTTTGCTCGTTCTGAAGGAAAGCGGGAAGGATGAAACTCAAATTGTATCTGGCACTGAATAAGGAAACCTCGACAAGCATCAGGACTGCCGGAAAATACAGGAGGAGAAGGAATTCGAGGATCTTCAAATCTGGGTGAAGAAGGTGACCTAGGTGAAACAACCAAAGGTGGGTTAGACAGAAGGCGAGTGGAAATAGAATCTAGAACTTGAGCCATCCTATTCTGGTTAGATTCGTAGGCATCCATCCTACGGGCGAGTGCTAAAAGCATCTCCTCTCGGGTGGCACTACCGGAAGCCTCAGGGCGCTCCATGGCCCCAGTATACTGTAATGATGGTGCAGGTGTAGCCTGCGTGGAGAAGAAGGCTCTGGTAGTGGATATCCAAAGGGACTTGGCACAAGCTACGCCCATGGCGCGGAGTCTAAGACAAGCCCTGGTCTTCACCATTGATCCCCGCAAGGGTATATAGACTGTGCTGCAGGGCCTACCCAGGTCGCGGTCCCTAGGGTAGCTGTCCCTTGTGGACAATCCGTAGATGTAGATTCAGTGGAACCAGAGGTTGGTGCAGGAAGAGAGTAGCAAAGTCAAAACAAGCCGAGGTCAGAGCGGGTAGAAAACAATGTAGTCAAAACAGGCCGAGGTCAAAGTGGGTAGAAGTCAATGTACTCAAAACAGGAAAGGATCAGAACCGGAATCACAAGGAACACAATTAACAGCAACACAGAGAACCCAACAGGAACTATACTCGGGCGACGATGAACAGGACTGCCGCATATTTATAGGGAAAAGGCGGGGATTACCCAGGAAGCACAATTGCGTCAGAAGTCAGTCCCGTCGCAGTCGCCAGAACCAATCACAACCCAACCTCGAATTGTGCGTCAGTCGCAACATCCAACAGCGCGTCCACGTCACCTAATCGCCGACGCGAGCGGCAATTCGTCGGAACTGCGACAAGTCCGGACGCCAACCAAACCGACGGACTCAATACCGTGAGTACCGTTACACAATCACCTTGATTAAATAAATCACACTATTAATAGACCAGCAAAGAAATTTGACTTTTCACTCACACCAAACAAGGCAAAAGGAAATGGTCAAATTTGCTGTTAAGGGCAGTGCTACATGAGGCAAAGTCTAAGGGGGTTATTCACTATGGTGTGAATTCGACTGTTAAATTCTCAAACAACGGATTCCCATAGCAAATCTGCAACCGTGACATTTTCCCATTGTAAAGTAGCGACCACGACAATTTTTAAAGTTGTGACTGTGACAATTTTCCAAAGTAAAGTCGTGACTTCAACAATATTATCATTATAAAGACAGGACTGCAGTCTATTGCGACTGTCTTTAGCTGGCGAATTCACACCTATACGCAACAATTCAGACTTTAGTGAATAACCCCTAAAAGTTCAGCCACAGATGTTTTTTATATACTGTACATACCAATGTAATGTAAGTTAATGGGAGACTTGCATTAACTGGTTTGTTACCACTGTAACAAACCAACTGCATATGACACTGACCTAAAGGGAAAACTATAGCCCCCATTATCACCAAGGTTTAGGAACACTGAAGTTAATGTTGATTAGCTGTAAGTAGAGTTGAGCAAATTCATATTAATATGATGGAATTCAACACTTCTGTTCTCAGTCAAGTTCAAATCTCATTGAATTAAGTCAAAATGGTTGTGAACAAATATGAACCAAATATCAGTTATAGACAGTGTTCACTGAATTTCATAAGTTCTAACAAAAACAAGGAATTTGTATTGAATTCCAAAGGTTCAAATTGAAATTCAAATGTCCCTATTAGAAAATCAATTTAAAATAAAACAAAAAACATGTGGCCCTGGTACAATGTTTACTTGGTATGAATCTAGGTGATGACATGTGGCTGCTAGCTTTGCATAATTAGGGGTCTGCACAGTAAAATAAAATGAATGTCTCCTAATAAATCACATTTGTTCATTTGGTCTACATGTCAGCAACACATTAAACTCATGGGCCTTATTGACTAATGTTTGAATTTACCTGTTGAATTCAATTAGCTACAATTTGAGTCGCTTTGCCGAAATAGTCACAAATTCACTTCTCCTTATATAGATTTGTAGAACAAGCGAACTGCTACAGATGCTGTCGCACGCATAGTATGGCAAAGTCAGTTGAATAGAAGTGGATGCCTTTTCAAGTCAAACCATTTCTGAATAGGCAGGAATAGACTTAAAGAGAGTTTGAAATAGGGAAACATTATGCAGGTTTGAGACCTACACTGCCACAATGCGGAACCCTTTTTATTTATTATTTATACGGGGAGAGTTCTTGTTCCAGTACTTTCAATTTGTTGAACTATTAATTCAAGTGAGGTTCTAAATGTCTACTTATTCCTTGGGCATGTGTGCAGAATGGTTTGCAAGGCTGGAACCATTTATCATTTTTCACCATGGTAGACCTGTATGTCTAGTTGCTTAACTTTAGAAGGTCATTTTGTATGTATTTAATTGGAATCTGCATTGTGTCTGCTCCTTGTTTTACCTGTTTTGATGTTATTCCCCTTATTCTTTCTTTTTTTTTCTTTTAATAGAATTGATTGTGGCCTTGGAAGCAAGTGTGCCCACTGCCTACTAATTTTAGTGGCTTCCTTTCAACTTTCATAGGTGTCAGCTATCTATACACATTTCAGCTCACATTTGTTAGATATTGTTTGATATGTATATGAATTTTTAAACTGGTCAAAGTCACAACTTCTCAGATTTTTTTTAGTTTATTTTAGGTCCTGAGAAAGCACAGAATCTAGTTAATATATTTATAATCTGTAGAATAGTTATTTTATCATTGTGTATCCTTTAATGGCAAAAAAGTCTGCTAAGAGCATCATCGACTAAAGTCGTGTCGAGCTATGAATTTGTGTCTATTCTCCACTTCCCCATGGTGAATATGTGACCAATTTGAGTGACTAAATGAGTCGCGAACTCATGGAGCTCTTGGCATCATGGCTTCTATTATTGACTAAGATGCGGAGTGTGTTGAAGGTGCGAATGCAACTAGGAGAACTGCTCCAAATTCACCTGTTTGACTTCACCATTTCAACATAGCGAATTGGGGGGGGGCGGGGGGGGGGGTTGATGGCAGGGCTCCATTGTTGTGTAAGGAGACTATTCATTCAAAATTAATGACTACGACTAAGTGACAACATGACCTATTGACAAGGTGACATAGAAATAGAATATTGACAGAATACAGTTAATGGGATATGATGAAACAGACATCACTGCTCTTCATTTGTCAAATTCGCATAACTCCACATGATTTATCATCCTACTTCTAACCAACTGATTACTCCACATTCAACAGTATATGCCGCTGTCCTCCTGTTCAACAAGCGTATTCTCCTCTTAGTCAATAGTTAGAAGTGAATTTGTGACTATTTTGGAAATACGACTAGAATTGTAGTGAAGTGAGTTTGACAGGTGAATTTGTACTTTAGTCAGTTGAGCCAATTGCTCAATAAGAGAACATGGGGAAGTGGAGAATAGACACAAAGTCATAGTTCTATGCAACTATTTGGACTTTAGTCAATGAGGCCCTGTTATAGGTAAGTAAATGTAGTAATGTATTCCTTCCACAAATTCTTCCAAAAGTTGCCTCATTGTTATTGGTGTAATCGCTGAAATAAGTACAGCCAAGCTACTTGATAAAGCTTAATACTGTTATTGTTTGATTTGGAGAGTCTTGTGGCTTTATCATTGCAGCAATCATATTCCATATCTTTACCAAAGAGTGTCTGCCCTTAACAAATACCTTGCTAATAATAATCATAATTTAGGAGTGTAATATGTCAATATGAAGTAATCTCTAGGAGATTTTTAATAGCTTTCTGTATTACGTTCCCTTTGGGTGAACATTTTTAAATGAATTTAAATATCTGTATGGATTGACAAGACAATTGGAGAGATTTGATAAAAAAAATATATTTTTATTACATTGAGATGGCAGGACTAGAGGAGGCTGCACAGGCAGCTAGCACTGAATGTGGCACTACATGGGGGTACTGTAGCATCACATCAGATAACATGGGGGAGTAAATGCAGCACTGTATAGGGTCCAATAAAGGGGAAGTGAAACACTATATAGGGCACAATGAGGGGGCACTGCAACTTTGTATTGGGCATAATGAGGGGGCACTGCAGCATTGTATTGGGCATAATGAGGGGTACCTGCAGCACTGTATTGGGCATTTTGCTAGTATTTTACTAGTGGGAGGCACATTTTTGCCTTGAATACCATTGATCCTTGTACAGGCATTGTGAGAAGATATTCCATATGGGACTTAGTTGCAGGTAGACATTTTATGATAGTACATATTTTCTTTATTTTAATATCTCGATTTAGCATTTGTCTTAGTTGAACTGACAGCTTAATCCCCATGCCAATGTGTCCCCATGCCTATGTGTCCCCATGCCTATGTGTTCCCATGCCTATGTGTCCCCATGCCTATGTGATCCCATGCCTGTGTGTTTAGGGGAGGAGCTTAATTACACAATTTGCATCATCCTGGGGTGGAAATAAATAGATATTTGAGCCTAATGGGTGGGTTTATGGTTAAAAAAGGGTACGGTTTGTGGCAGGAAGAGGCAACCCATTTTAATTTCGGCCAAAGGACTAAAGGGCTTTGCCAGAGACCTAGAGTTTGCTTTGCAAAACCGTAGTCTCCGGATGAAACTCGGCACATTCCCAGCACTGCTCATGTTACAGTGCCACAAACAAGCCATTGTTAGAGCAGCCTGGTAAGCTTATCAGCGCTGTGCCTGAGATAAGAGGTGTGTGCAAAAGCAGAAAATGATGCTGCTAAATAGAAATATTTTATTTAAAGGGATACCAAAAACTGTAAAAAAAAAAAAAATAGTGCTTTCTATTAGTTGGCCACCTAGTTTTAAGTACAACAAGTTAAGTCATATCATATTTATAAATTTAATTCTAGAGGTCATGGGAAGCCAGTGAAGGGGCTAGCAGAGATGGCTGATATGGTGGATGAGCCTGGCTACATCATTCATTATGGACTGTAGGGGAGATAGCTGGTAGAGTAGTACAACAAGTAGTAGGGCATTACAGTAGTCAATACATTAAAAAATGAGGGCACAGACAAGGATTTCGGTAGTGTGAACTATGCGGTATGGGCATATTTTTACAAATTTGCATAGATGGAAGTGACAATATTTGGAGAGGGCTGCAGGCTTCTAAAGTGTTTGAAGTACTAAAAAGAAGTCAAGTGCAGCAGGTATAGTAGTTCATGGTGCAAATATAATATAAGCTCTGTTTTAGAAACGTTGAGTTTAGGATAGTAGTGTGACATCCATAAGGAAACAACAGGGAGTCACCTAGTGATGCAGGATGTGAGGGTGAAAAAGAGACAGGGAGAACAAATTTACATTTAGGTACCATTAGTAAAAAGGCAGTATGAAAACCCATATGATAAGATCAAGTTTCCATGGGAAATTTAAATGGAGAAGAGAAAGACTAAACTTTCAAGTACTCCAACTGCCAGTTTGAAGTGGAGAGGAATCACAGTAAGAGGTGAGAGAGGTTGAATCATTTGAGAGGGGTTGGTGTCTGGCTGGCATTTATGGGCTTAAGTAACTAGTTATGCAACCTCATCTTCACTTACAGGATTTAAGGCAAAATGTACTAGGTTGATAAGTACCTTTTCGCCTGTTTTCTGACTGAAAATCGAGCAAAAAAGGCAATAGGCAGGCATAAAGGTACTTTTTGACCTTAGTAAATTTTGCCCATATATATATAATGTGCTTAGCAGAAAGTTATTGCAAAGGGGATGGGCAATGGTGGTTGATGTTTTCTCTGAATGTATGTCAATAAAAGAACAGGTAAGTCACCAACTGTTATCTGCCTGTCTATTTGTTACTGTTAAATAAGTGCTTTTTGCTGTCTATATACAGTATATTACTTTAGGAATACAATGCTTTTTAATTCACAGCCAGTTTCTTACAGAAGCTACAACCCTTTTCCCTCTGCTTCCTCTTCAGCAGCTCAATTTGGAATCCTAAGTCAGGGATTTTATGGAAAGCCTTTATAATTCTCACTAACCAATCAGAATCTAGCAAGTGTATAATCTCACAGAGTTGCTGCCCACATGCTTCTTTCTAATTGTTTATTTTAGAATTCTCAAGCCTATGGATCAAGTCGCTGACTTGCTATTCCTAGTAAGGTCAAAATTTATTAAAATCGAAAAGACAGCACTCGGTAATCTTGCGGGAACAACGCAAGATGTAGCGCCTTCCGACTTTAATAAATTTCACCCAGCTGCTGTAGGGGAAGTAGATGGAAAAGAAGAGGCTTCTGTAGGAAAGTTGCTATAAATTCAAAACTACAGAAAACAAGTAAATAATATATATTGTAAAAAATATTTATGTAACAGTGGAAATTAGATAAGCAAATAAGTGTTGGAGACTTAACAGTTCCTTGATCTGCAAAATATTGAGCAGTAAAAACTGAAGATAGGGCAGAGGAGGGTTAAAGGTGTTGGAAATTACAATAGAAGGAAGTTATAAGTGAGGAAGAGTAAAGCAGTCTGGTAAGGATAAAGGCCAGGATGTAGGTGCATTAGATAATTGGAAGTGCTGGAAATCAGCTTGGTAGTGGTAGAAGTCCTTTGACACTGAGAGGGTTATTGACTAAAGTGAGAATACCACTGTCTAATTCTCAAATAGCGGATTCCCATAGCAAATCCGTGACCATGACAATTTTCCCATTGTAAAGTTGTGACAGCAACAATTTAAAGTTGCGACTGTGACAATATTTCCATAGTAAAGTCATGTCTGTGACAATATTCCCATTCACAGTTATGGAGAAGAAGAAACCATCCACACGCAGCTGTGCTGCAACCCTTTATTGGGTAAACACTACATGTCTCGGTCATCCTGCTCTTACCACCATCTTGCCACAGTGCTTTTTGATGGCTGGAGACCTTTCTTTGCTCCTGATGCTATTACCAGTAATGAATTAGATTTTTTGAAGTCCATTGTTTTTTGAATAAATATAGTGATACTTCTCACCATATCTAACTTACTCCATCCTACTTCTTCATCTGAAGTTGGAGTCTGATGATTAACTGGTAAAATCAGTTCTTATTCTCAATGAAAGTCACCTTGGAATTAAATGATACTGAAAACCTAAGGATCACTTTATCTTTCAGAAATAACAGATGATGGCCATCCGATCTTAAACTACTCTTCTACCAGATGTAAGAGCTAACAAAAGAGTCATTTATCAGACTAGATGTTATAAAGAACATGATTGCAGAGGCTCAAATGGATGTGCAGTTAATGCTAGTAACACTAAATTTAAATCCCTAGTCAGCCACCATGGTAGGACTATGATCACTGTAGCCCTGTAATCCCAGATCTTCCTCAGGGTCTTTGGTATCAAAGGAATGGGTGGAAAAATGTATGCCATCTTGAAATTCCATTCCCAACTGAAAGCATCCATAAATTCTGCTTGTCCCTGGTAGGTCCTGGAGCAAAACTTGATCACCTTACAATTCTCTCTGGAAGCATTCAAATCTATTTCTGGAATACCCCACCTGGTTGTTACCTTGTGGAATGCAGTTGTACTTAATTCTCATTTACTGGGATCAATTTTGTTCCTGCTCAGGCCATCTGCAAGCATATTCGTGATCCCAGGTATATGGATTGCTGTCAATTATAGAAGATTTGTCTCTGCTGAAGGAAAAGATTGCTTTTGTCAATTGCCATAATTTGGGACTTTTGGTTCCTCCTTGTCTGTTTAGATAACTGACTGCTCATGTTGTCTGACGACTTGACTAGCACCCTAAATCAGATACTGGAATCTGAGAGGTGCCAGCTGTATCGCTTTCAGTTCTCTTCAATTGGTCTTTTCTGCATTGTTCCATACCCCATAAACTTCTTTGGTATGAAGATGTGTACCTCAACCTGTGCTGCTCGCATCTGTTGTTATTATTATGGGAGAAACAACACTCAGATATTTGTGTTTCTCCAAGCTCTTTTTCTCTAGCTACTTTCCTTTATCCAATTGTAAGGTCTCATACAATCCCTGTAAGATCTCATCAACCAAATTAATTGGTTTCTGGACTTCTTGTCCCACTGACCCAAGAATTCCACCTGCAGAGACCTCATTTGAAATAGAGTCCAATAGACTACCTTCATTGTTGCTACCATCTTGCCTAGGAATCTGACAAATTGCTGTTGTTGTGGCTGGGAATTTGCAAATACTGTGGATTTCTTGTTTTATGTCTTCTATTCTGTTCTGACAAAGACATATAGAGTAACTCTCTGAGTCCATAATTACTCCAAAAAAAATATCTTTTGAGGAGGGAGAAAGTGTGACTTCGCCTGATTGATTAATCATCCATGCTGGTTTAAAGTTTCTTGCACTATTTTGATATCTGTAATTAGTTGATGATTTACCTAAGATTTTATCAAGATGTCGTCCAAGTAGGCAAACAGCTCTATGCCTTGGAGCCTTAGATGGGCCAAGACATTTACCTTGGTAAATGTCCTTGGAGCTGAAGCTAGACCAAATGGCAGAACCTTGTATTGGTAATGGTTATCCAATACACAAAACCTCAGGAATTTTCTATAAGATCTGAAAATGGCTATGTGAAAATAGGCATCTTGGCCATAAAATCTCCTTTTCTGAGACCCATGCAAACTGACTTGATAGTCTCCATCTTGAAAGTTCTGGTTCAAAGAAATTGATTCAAATATCTGAGGTCTTATAATGGTCTGTACTCTCCTGAAGCTTTTTGTCTCAGGAATAGATGAGAATTTATGCCCTCCTTTTGACATTGAGGAGCCAGCTTTTGGATTACTTTCTTTTCCAAAAGTTCCTGAATAATTAACTTTAATGTTGTCTTTGCTTCCTGGGATAGGGGAGGAAATAAAATGATTGGTCCTTGGCATGAGATTGAACTGAATTCTGTAACCAATTGCGATGGTCTGTAAGACCCACAAATATGTTGTACTTTTAGCCCAGTTTGTCTGGTATGACTGGAGCCTTCTTCTTACTGCCAATGTCTGGGCTCACTGACCTTCATAAAGATTTGGACTTGTCTTGTCCGAAGCCTTTTTTGTTCTGAAAGAACTATTTCTCCATGTGGCAATTTTGCCACGACTTCTTGTTGGTTTGTACTGTTTGGCCTCATGACTGTTTTTGTCTTGTCTGTTTAAACACTCTCCTCTTTTGTGGTAGGAACTTACCAGCTGAAACCTTTGAGTCTATGATTAGGTGCTAATGTTTAGCGTGAAAGGCATCAAACTTCATTGTTTGTTCTTATCTGCCCTATATGATTTATCACCTTGTCCGCCATAGACACCATGGACTAATTAAACAAATCTTGCATATATTTCATGAATCTATCCTGTTGAGTTCCATTTGTGGATTCCCAGCATTTCCTGTATAACTTTTTATCCTGCATGGCTTGGTTAAAACAAGAACTGCATTCTCTAGTGGATGTCTTGCTCCTTCTTTCATCTCTTCTGGGTGAAAATCTAGATGGAAACATATAAAATGAATATTGTGAAAACTGATTCCATTAAAGATCCAATCATAGGTGGTTCTCTGAATTACTCACCCTGTAGAAGCAGAGTGTGAATCTCTGAAACTCATCTTTAAAAACAAATTTTAATTCTCCTTAATGCAATGTTTATTAGAGAAACAAGCATAATTCCACTTTTCCAGTACTTACTGTGGTGAATTCACACATGTACCAGCTCAGAATCAATACTGGCAGCAAGAATGTTGAAAGAGATACTTGTTTTTAAATTTGCCACTTCTATGACATCATCATTCTTGCCTGGAATGCAAGAGCCACTGTAGAAAGCATAGAGCGGCTTAATGCATAAGCAACAGCTTGTTACAACAGCATTTATGACTTACAGTACTACCAGCTATACCTCTGTCCTGGTCAAGGGTGCTCCCAAACTATTAATGTTTGGAACCTTCTCTCCACAGAGAGAGTTACCAACAGGCTGAGAGGAGGATGCTGAGGATGAGCTCTGTTCCCAGGAGCGAAAGAAGATGGAGGTGAGGGGGAGGTGTCAAAATTTATTAGCTTGTAATTTTCCTGCTCCTTCAAAGGAGAGGGATTAACCCATTGGTGCCCACTGCCATGTGAAGGAACAGGAAAGAAGGTTGAAGTCTACTGGTGTTTGATATTCATAGGTGGAAAAATTAAAGCCCCAAGGATGATAGAAGGAATGTCATGTGATAAGGAAAGCTACATGAAAGCGGTCAAGCAGTTATGATGGAGGTCCAGGTGGTATGTAGATACTGTTAGCTAGTGGTTATGAAGAAAAAGATGAATTAGACTGTTTAATTAGATTAAGTATAAGATCATTGTAACTGATTAAAGCCCTCTAAGATCTCATATGTATATGACATCAGTGGCAGGAGTTTTGTTTACATTCATTGTTTCTATTTGTTGTTGGATCTTCCATTAATGATATACACCATTTTTTGATAAGCTTTCTGAAAACCTGCTACTGTGTAAATATTCATTCTCAGATTGCTTAGTAAGGTTGCTGACAATTTTAAATAATTCAGCATATTTGCCTTTTTACAAACACAGGTATTGGCCCAAGATCAAACTCAATACTCTTAGTACTCAGTACTGAGCCCCCATTATAATTTTACAAACAAATTACCTGTTTCCAACAGTTGGGGCAGTGCTCAGTTTGTGTCACATACTTCAGTTTGCTGAAATTTTCCTCCCTGCTATTAAAAAGCCTGACTGATCATATGTGTACTTGTTTTAAATACTATTAAGGAATTAATTTATAATTTAATTTATATCGTTTGTTTACTAGGCTTTTCTTTGTTGAACATTATATAAAGTAGCATGTAATAAATACATATATTAACTTTCTGTTCTTCTGAATTATTGTGCAATTTTTACTGTAACTTTCAGCAAATCCCTACTTTTATGTATACTTTTAATAGACCTTGGGTACTGTTTAACAAGCACCTGTACCTACATGCTGTCTAGCTGGTAATACATTCTTAAGAATTCCTTGACTAATGAAAAGATTTTTTTTAGTTTTTGCATTATGTTTAAAACTAAAAAATACGTTTTTTAAGAAAATCAAAATTGTCTGTAAAATCCTTGTTCATTTTGATTACAACAATACCAGAAATGTATTGCTAGACACCTCTTAATGAAAAAGGAGATTTTTTGAATAAAAGAAAACTACCACACACATATCACTGTGATAATTACAAAATAAAGTGAGTAGTACTAGGGTAAGTAGCCAGAAAAAGCTGCCCAGACTCCTACCACTTTGTGCATCTGGCATGCTTGGTGTTTAGTTGTTTTCTCCATAATCATTGTATCAGTTAGCCATTAAAAAATAAAATTATTCTCAAAGTACAAACTTTCACAGCAATGTAGTTACGCAAGGTTCTTGTTAACATAGTTTCCATAAAAAAGCTAAATGGTCATGGCACATTGACCTCTCATTATCTAGGAGCCAACCAGCCCAAAATATCAATCCAATGCAAAAAAAGATCCAGGCTGCTCACCATAATGGTTCAAAAGGAGAAGTCTATTTTATTGCAGAATGTGCTCACACAACATTTCAGGTTGGCAACCTATAGAGATTGCTCCCAAAGTGCAATACAGAATTAAGTCAGCTCCTCTGCTTGTGAGGGAAGAGTTGAGACCCTAATAGTCTGGCTAGAGGCAGACTCTCTTTCATATCTCCCTCTAGGAATGAGAACACAGCTAGGCCAACTAGCAGAGCAGTCTTGAGCTCCATCCAGGAGAGAGTGGGTTTAGTACTCTCAGAGGTGTTCTTTTCTAAGGCATCTCAGTCAGGGTATAAGTGATAGCCCTATGGCTAGACCTCTTCAGAGATTGCTGTGAACAATTCCCTCCAAAAGAATATTTGACTAGTGACTGCAATAACCCTTTGGTCTGCTGTGAAAGTTATACTTTTTGAAACTGTGTGCCATTTGTAAGATCCCATATAAAAATATTCCAGTTCCCTTGCTATTTTATAAGGTAAGTGCTGATCTGTAACAAATTAACTGCTTCATTTCATGTTCACAAGAATTCCTGGCACCCAGAATTATTATTAGATAATCATATTAGCGAGAGCTGAGAGAAAAACAGACAGGTAGTCAAAATAATACAATAATTATACCCAGCATTTATGGGTGATTATTAGGGTACAGTCACTGTGAAGGATAAAATCTTTTATAGTGCTAGATAATTCAGGATGTATATCAGGTGTTAACAAGTCATATTGAGGGTTGTTTGTGGTCAGTCCAAAGGGGCTGTTGTTGTATATAGCAGCCTTTGGGTGGTCTGGGTGAGACACAAATAGTAATCTTGGCCTGTGTAGGACACTGCAGGATAATCCAGAGCTCTAAGTAACAATCTAGAGCCCTGGGGGGCAATTTGATATTAACAGAAGGCAGCGCTATTATCTCAATTCCTAAAGACAGAGCTCCCAAAGTGGGAAACTCCTGAGAGTTATATCATCTTATAATCAGGTTTCCATAATGACAAACATCAGTTTAATTTGTACAGTGTATTCTCAATTAGTCTATTTCCAGCCCTCAGGCTATTTTCCTTCTCAACATGTTCCTACTGATAGTATTCATTCTTCTACACTGACAATATTTTTATACTGCAGATTTTCATATTATAAATGGCTTTACTTCATCAAAAAGCTTGGATGCAAATTCTAAACAAAATCATTTCATAGCTTTGTATTTTTCCAATTTTTAATATTATAATATGACATTACTGGGTAGAAAAAAATCTGAATGTTGGATTAAAGAGTTACCGTTCACTATTCTTTGTAAAATGATATTGTTTCATTGTTATTTTTAAAGTTTACGAAAGGAAGAAAGGAAGGATCGTAAACAATGTGATGGAAATTCAACATTCTAGATCACTGAAAATACATACAAATGAAATGGGAATACAACAAAACAGAAATCTGACAGAAAATGATACCATAACAAGTGTGCAAATCATAAAGAATGAAAGACATAAGAGATGGATTAATGATGCAATAGAGAGAGAAAACACTAAAAGTAAACCATCAACTGGTCGGGACAAATCCGCTCCTACATCAATATCACATGGTGCAGTGTCACATTCCATGGAAGAGAATACAAGAAAAATGTCATCATACAGTGTTCAAGGCAGTCCAAATGTAAATGAGAGAGCCCACAATGAAAGTAAAAGAAAAGAGATTTCTAATGTAAATGAGACAGAGCAAAATCAAAGTGAAAGGACAGATACTTCACCTGTTGGTGAGACAGCCCATACTGAATTTGAAAGGACAAACACTCCAACTGTAAGTGAGACAGCGCACACTGAAAGTAAAAGATTAGAGACTCCCACTGTAAGTGAGACAGCGCACACTGAAAGTAAAAGGATAGAGACCCCCACTGTAAGTGAGAGAGTGCACACTGAAAGTAAAAGGACAGAGACTCCCACTATAAGTGAGAGAGTGCACACTGAAAGTAGAAAGGCAGAGACTTCCACTGTAAGTGAGACAGCAGACCCTGAAAGTAGAAAGGCAGAGACTCCCACTGTAACTGAGACAGCAGACACTGAAAGTAGAGGGGCAGAGACTTCAACTATATGCGGGACAGCGCTCACTGAAAGTAGAAGTATAGAGACTCCCACTGTAAGCGAGACAGCACACACTGAAAGTAGAAGGACAGAGACTCCAACTATAAGCGAGACAGCACACACTGAAAGTAGAAGGACAGAGACTCCAACTATAAGCGAGACAGCACACACTGAAAGTAGAAGGACAGAGACTCCAACTGTATGTGAGACAGCGCAAACTGAAAGTAGAAGGGCAGAGACTTCCACTGTAAGTGAGACAGTGAATACTGAAACTAAAAGAATAGAGACTCCAACCGTAAGAAAGACAGTGCACACTGAAAATAAAATGATAAAGACTCCAACTGTAAGTGAGGCAGTGCACACTGAAAGTAGAAGGGCAGAGACTCCCACAGTAAGCGAGACAGCAAACACTGAAAGTAGAAGGGTGACAGCGCATGCTGAAAGTAAAAGGATAGAGGCTCACACTAAAAGTAGAAAGGTGGAGACTCCTACTGTAAGTGAGACAGCTCACACTGAAAGCAGAAGAGTCGAGTATCCAACTGTAATTGAGACAGCGCACACTGAACGTAGAAGGGTGGAGACTCTCACTGTAAGTGAGACAGCGCACACAGAAAGTAGAAGAACAGAGACTCCAATTGTAACTGAGACAGCACACACAGAAAATAGAAGGGCGGAATCTCCAACTGTAACTGAGACAGCACACACTGAACGTAGAAGGGAGGAGACTCTCACTGTAAGTGAGACAGCACACACTGAAAGTACAAGGGCGGAGAATCCAACTGTAACTGAGACAGCGCACACTGAAAGCAGAAGGGCGGAGCCTCCAACTGTAATAGAGAAAACGCACACTGAAAGTAGAAGGGCAGAGACTCGCACTGTAAGCGAGACAGCAAACACTGAAAGTAGAAGGGTGACAGTGGACACTGAAAGTAAAAGGATAGAGGCTCCCACTGTAAGTGAGACAGCGCGCACTGAAAGTAGAAGGGCAGAGATTCCAACTGTAACTGAGACAGCGCACACTGAGAGTAGGAGGATGGAAACTCCAACTGTAACTGAGACAGTGCACAAAGAAAGTATAAGGGCAGAGACTCCAACTATAGGTGAGACAGTGCACACTGAAAGTAAAAGGGCGGAGACTCCAACTGTAATTGAGACAGCGCACACTGAACATAGAAGGGTGGACACTCACACTGTAACTGAGACAGCGCACACTGAAAATAGAAGGGTGGAAACTCCAACTGTAACTGAGACAGTGCACAATGAAAGTATAAGGGCAGAGAATCCAACTATAGGTGAGACAGTGCACACTGAAAGTAGAAGGACAGAGACACCCACTGTAACTGAGACAGCAGACACTGAAAGTAGAGGGGCAGAGACTTCAACTATATGCGGGACAGCGCTCACTAAAGGTAGAAGGATAGAGACTCCCACTGTAAGCGAGAAAGCACACACTGAAAGTATAAGGACAGAGACTCCAACTGTGAGCGAGACAGCACACACTGAAAGTAGAAGGACAGAGACTTCAACTGCATGTGAGACAGCGCAAACTGAAAGTAGAAGGGGAGAGACTTCCACTGTAAGTGAGACAGTGAATACTGAAACTAAAAGAATAGAGACTCCAACTGTAAGAAAGACAGCGCACACTGAAAGTAGAAGGATAGAGACTCCCACTGTAAGCGAGACAGCACACACTGAAAGTAGAAGGACAGAGACTTCAACTGCATGTGAGACAGCGCAAACTGAAAGTAGAAGGGAAGAGACTTCCACTGTAAGCGAGACAGTGAATACTGAAACTAAAAGAATAGAGACTCCAACTGTAAGAAAGACAGAAAATAAAATGATAAAAACTCCAACTGTAAGTGAGGCTATGCACACTGAAAGTAGACGGGCAGAGACTCCAACTGTAAGTGAGACAGCGCACACTGAAAGCAGAAAATTAGAGTATCCAACTATAATTGAGACAGCACACACTGAACATAGAAGGGTAGAGACTATCACTGTAAGTGAGACAGTGCACACAGAAAGTAGAAGGGCGGAGACTCCAATTGTAACTGAGACAGCGCACACAGAGAGTAGAAGGGCGGAGTCTCCAACTGTAAACGAGACAGCGCACACTGAAAGTAGAAGGGCAGAGACTCACAGTGTAAGCGAGACAGCAAACACTGAAAGTAGAAGGGTGAC
>WMED01007399.1:0-7500 GCA_019650415.1 Pipa parva
GTATTATTTTTGGATTTCATCAGATTAATCTAAACCCGAACAGCAAACCTAGCATAAAAATATATATTTATTTATTTGTCTTCTCTGCAATATCTGCACACTGTTCCTCAGCTTCATACTATCTTGCACATTACCCCATCTTGCAAATTACCTAACCAAACCTCTTATATTGCTTAGTAACCATTCTAATTTTTACAAGATTTTTTTTTATTTTCACCTCCAAAGCCAGGTCTTGTGTTCGATATGTGAAATGATCAAAAAGTGATGCTATTCAGATGATGAATTTGAGCCATTTTGTGTTATTCAAGTTACAGCTATGTTTTGAGACATTCTGGCCATTTAAGGAAAAGACAGATGCCTCAGAAAAATATGTAATATTACCCCCCCACACACACACACAGACTACTAGGCCTAGCATCCTCCAGAGTCCAGTAGTGGGACAGTCATACCCTTCCTCATAGATTTAAACAAAAAGAAAACTTAAAACATTTTTGGTTTTACATGCATGGAAGATTTGGGGGGGGCGTCACAGTAATAATTTATTTTCCAGGCTGTTATAAATTGCCACTGTGTACACAAAATGTCAACATTTTGAATGTGTGTACAACTGTACAATACAAGATGGAACAATCACCAAAATGAACATGTATTGGAGAAGCATAGTAAGATGCGCTTTTCACGGCACAACCTCTATTTTTACTGAATAATAACATTGGTAAAGGGTAGTAAGTTATTTTCTACTTTTCACACATGGAGAAAATCTTTTCTGCATCAACCAGTGTAACTTTTTGCAAACAATCAATTGCTGTACAAAATAGTTTTTCTTAACTTTATCAAAGCCAAAAAGTCTGCAGTTTTAAAAATTTTTATGTTGTTTTTCTCAAATTTTCTGTTGACAAAAAAAAAATCCAATAAAACCCTACTTTTGAATGCATTATCATCAGGTGGCTCAGTAGTTACAACTGCTATCTTGCAGCACTGGTTCCTGGGTTTGATTCCACCCTAGACCTCATCTGCTTGGAGTTTGTATGTCCTCTCTCTATGCTTGTGCTGGTTTTCTCCAGCCACTCCAGTTTCCTCCCATAATCCAAAATATACTAGATTAATTAAAGCCCGACTAAATTGTCCCGACTTAATCTGTCTCTGGCTATCTATGTGTGATTGCATATGCAAATTACATTGTTAGCTCCACAGGGGCAGGGACTAAAGCTCTGTGGAAGAGGTTGCTGCTATATAAATGCTTAAAACAAAATTTAAAAAATTATATTTCTGTGCATTTAAAGTAGATTTTCGGATTTCTTCCTCATCACTGGTCTATAGGAAGTAATGGTTCAAGTAAGCAGTGGAAAACAATTCAAAACAAATGCAAATTAAAATAAGCTGGCAATGGCAAATACTGGCAATTAGAAAGAAAAACAAACATTTTCAATGAATTCACACAATATTTCAATGACTTTTCAGCAGGATTTGCTGACTTCCACCTGATCGCTGTTCCATATGTTCCATATGAAAACAATGGTTTATACCAGGTTAGAAGTAGTAAACGGTTTCCAGAGGAACATCACTGCAAAAGAACCATTCAAATACTGCCAAATAGAAAAAAATGATTGATGATGCAAATTCAAGGCTGCTAAAGTACAGAAAAAGAAGAAATGTTCAAAAATTGGTAAAGTACTAAACAAATCAATGATGTACTACTTTAACCATTTCACCTTTTTATAAATATCCCACTTTAATGTACACAAATGAATAAAAACACAACTTCCACATTAACTTCACTACTAATTAAATGCTATATTGCAATCTCATACAAATGCAAATGTCAGTAATTGCACATCACTCAGTGGCTATGCTAAATCACAGCACTATGCTGTTTATTTTAACTAATAAAATACTAAAACAAATTGTATTAATTGAATTTAATGGCATATTAATTTTGTTAGAAGAACTCTGAAATTATACTCTAATTCTGTGTACACATGGAAGTTTTAAAGAACATTTGCTGCATTTGCCTTGCCAAATACAGATAGCACCCATTTAAGAAATAATCTTCAACTTGTTCTTTATTTGTTCCTGATGTATATTGTTGTTGTATATTGGAGTAGGGGCCGTAGATGTTGCCTTTTTGTTGTGTTGTTTTTCCCTGTTTCCTCCCATAATCCAAAATATTTGATTATCTCAAATGATGGACTATAACAGGGGTTCCCAAACACCAGTCCACATTAGTGATACCATCATGTAGCCCAGTACTATGAGATAGCACACCACCACCCCTAGTCCATGAAAAAAATGCAACGGGAGGGGAACTGGTCCTTCGACCAAAAAAGGTTGAGAACTAAAAGATCAAAGTAATACTCATGATAAATAAAGTATCTGCACAAAATTATGTGCATCATCACTGAAATTGCATGTTTTTTTCTAAATATTTAAAGTAGTAAAGAAAAGGAAAAAGAAAGTTTAGTAAGGAAAAGCACAGCAATATCGTAATACTGTAGCAGAATGGATCTCCTATCTCAAAGATGCTGTTTTTTTTTTTTAAAACTAGTGTAAATACAATGAAATGGAGTTAATGGAAAAAAAATGACATTTACTGCTGACAGCGTCCGTTCAATATGACCTAAAATGTATAATAGACAAGTCAGTAAATGAAAGTATCCTTGTTTAATTAGTGCCTAGCTGTAAAAAAATTAAAAAAAAAAGATCAACAAGTAAATAATCTGTTCGGGTACCATAGATATTATTTATTATAAGTGGTTTTTTTATATAAATGTATTTGTAAAATATCTTTGTCACATCATATCATATATATATATGTTCAGTGCTGCACATTGCCGAGTATTTATACCCTGACCAAAAGCCAGTCTTGTGGAATAGATTTCAAGGTTAATGTTATTATTCGTGAAAATGAACAAATTAATTCTTTCTACAATCCCTAATATTACTGATGTAAACTAAAGTAAAAAGCTGATAAATTTAACAGGTTTGGTTCCTAAAATGTTTTCACGCACAAATATAAAACATGAGTTTTAATGCTACTAAATCTGTTGAAGAATGGCAATGCACCTTGGGAAGTGTGAAGTAGAAGTCAACTATTAAAAAGGTGTGTATGAGAGCTGTGTCAGACTGGGTCATCAGGACACAGGAAAGTCTAACAATGGACCCAGACCTCATTGCATGTTCCTGAGGGAAATGTAAAGCAGGTAGGGGCTTGGAGAGAAATTAGAGGGAGAGTACAATAAAATCATAAGAGTTAGATAGAAATTAAGAGACAAAAATAAAGTGTCTTGATTAGTGGGCTCTGATCTCTTTCATTGTGGTGGGCTCCAGCACTGAATAAAAGGAGTACACGATCATCCCGAAATCTATAGACAGTTTATGAACAGAATAATAGCTCAGCTTTTCTAGGCTATGCAATATGCACCTCATGGCATTTCCCAACATTTGCTTGAACAAAATCAGAACTGTACCTGGTTTTCTTAAAGGCAATAGTAGAGTAACTAACTACCTGTCACCTGTATAGCAAGAATAAACCGTGTGTTTCTTTAGTGCCTGGTTGCATTGTGTTCATTCACATATGCATATAACAAATGAAAACTGTGGTCTGGACACGGAGCACAGGAATCTGTTTAATGAGCAGGGACATCTGGGTACCTATTTTAGTAATGAGGGCTCCTTCTACACAGATCATCATAACATATGCATTTAATAAACAAAGTACTTAAAAAGAAAATTAATAAGGAATGTACCATGGTTTTTATTTCACATTACAAGACTTCAGACCTACTAAAAGCATAAGTATTCCTGATCTGCCAAAATGACATTCGTTCTCCCAACCTCTCTTACTCCCCATCATCAGGCTACTGAAATTCAAAACAGCTCATGACCTTGTTATTTGTGACATCATATTATCATACCACTGGCGCTAATAGGAGACCCATTAAATCTCAACAGAAATAAGCTACCAAATCTACATCTTGGCTTTAAATAGATATATTGTATACTATACTCAAGATACCTGATTTTCTAAAACAATCTCATAGTCTTCATTATCTCATTGTAATTTTTTTTTTATATATACACCACAAATACTACATTTACTTTCACACTTTAAATTTGTTGTAAAAAAAAAAAAAAATGAAAACCATCTTTATGCTCCTTGTCTCTTAACTATAAAATATTCTGAGACAAATTTAATTTGCAATATATGTAATAATATAGAATAGCATCTAGCATTTATCATAATCAATCATATAATCATATGTTTACCTTTTTTATTTTCTCTTCTATAAAGAAATTAGTTTTTAGTTGTTGTGGCTATGCTTGCTTTGCATTAGTTCACTTCAAACACGTATGTACTGTTATCAGTAATTATTTCTGCAATCATTTGCTATTAAGATGTGGCAATTGTGTTCCATTTAAATGTACAACATCTACCAGGAGAAGACTTGGACTGGGGTACAGCTAGCGGATGGAAATTTTAATAAAAATCCAAGTAGGTTAGTTTTCCTATTACTAAAATGCTATATTTACTCTGCAACTGATAGAATTTGGTATTATTGTGATATTTAACCCTTACATGAAAACTTGCATGCAGCAGTGATTGGAGAGTAATGTTGCTTGTGTTACACTAGAAAGATTTAAACAGCATGTTACAAACTTGCCCCAGACATGTTCTAAAAAATGCAAATGGTGCTGCAATATGAACCCAAACTGCTTTTTACTCATGTGGGACACCTATTTTCAATCTACAGCAGAGCAATCTATGCGGCTCGTGGGGCACCAGGGCTCAAGAAATATCCTCAGGACAGCAGGCTGAGGGAGAAGTGTGCCTGCCAGGAAGTGGTGTTCAGTGGCTGAGCAAGAAAAAATTAGCAGCAGCAGAGCTTATTGAATTTGAAAGGAATGTGGCACATCAACTACAATTTTTTTTGCATCTCCTTTAAGGAAGTTACAGTGGGATGAGTTCACAATAAGAGACTAATTTGGAGCACTTTGCTGCAACTTAATTCACCTTTGTGGAAAACACATCACACTTCTTAGCTTGTAACACAGCAATACTAGTCAAAATGCCCCTACATTGGTATACACATGCACACACAAGCATGCACACACTCACAAGCATTAACACAAGCATGCACACACTCACAAGCATTAACACATGCATGCACACACTCACAAGCATTAACACATGCATGCACACACTCACAAGCATTAACACATGCATGCACACACTCACAAGCATTAACACATGCATGCACACACTCACAAGCATTAACACATGCATGCACACACTCACAAGCATTAACACATGCATGCACACACACAGCTACAAATATTTTGAACACTCTATTTAAGATTAAGAAAACAGATAGTCCCAAAAAAATCTAATTCCCTCCACTTCCTTTGACCTACTGAGAGAAGGATGGACTAGTTTGCAATACTATGAGGGAATGTCCCAACTTTTTTTTTGTATATTTATTATTATTTTGTTCTGTGATTTGTTTGATTTTTGCAATTGTAATGACTGCTATGGAATTTATGGAGTGATATTCCAGACCGTCCATGTCTGGAGCTCCGTTACTATAAACCCAGTTGGAGCAATAGGTACTGTAGCGATAGCATTTTTGGTGTCATTTGAGTTCAATCATTAATTATCCTGTGGGGGTTTTTTTTCACATAATGTAAATAGGAATGTTTACCATCAAATAACCTGGAATAGTTTAGAATTCAGTAGCTGTTTGGTCCCATGAATACTGAATTAATGAAAGTCTACTGTATACATTATGTATCTGTGTATGTGTTTGCAGCTACTCCTACTGAAAGTTGTATTTTCTGTCATCACCTGCTGACATCTGAACAGTATCATAACTCTGGTTAAGGCAAGGCTTTCAAAGATGTCACACAAAATGAAGTGTTATGTTCAGAAACTTATGTAAAATAGCAATTGCAGCAACTCATCTTTGAAATAATCAGAAATAATTTCCCCAATTGTTTGATAAAAAAACAGAAAAGTAGACATTCGAAAACATCATCTAGAAATGCGACATTGTAACAGTTTTTCCATGTTTTACCCCCTAAATGAATGTCCTTTGGTTTGTCATGACATTGTGATACATTAAATATGTTTTTTACTGAAGAACGCCACTAAACAGCTGTACTACATCACTGAGAATTTAAAAAGTTTTGCTGTGAGTTAAAGTAGTCCTTTATGATAATTGGGCATGCAGACAGATGTCAGCCAGTTGTTTATTCAAAGCATTATTTTTAATAAAAGAAACAAGGAAAACATCATTTATTAAATTCCCCTAACCAAAAAGGT
The DNA here is from genome assembly GCA_019650415.1 of Pipa parva. Classification (NCBI taxonomy): domain Eukaryota; kingdom Metazoa; phylum Chordata; class Amphibia; order Anura; family Pipidae; genus Pipa; species Pipa parva. The sequence continues at coordinate 6,320 of WMED01007399.1, forward strand.
ACAATTTCTGACTTATACAAAGTGCTTTTTTTCTCGGTTTTATTTAAAGTTTGTTTTGAGCTGGCCAGTTAATCATGCTCATCTACTGACATGTTTTTATAATACCTGTTGTATGTTTCAACTCCACCTAGATCTTAAACAACACAAAAGAGATCAGGCATGAAATGGTCACAAGTATTACTTTCCAGTAGATTTCACTTTTTCTTCTCAAGCTGCAGCTTGACATTTTGCAAAATCTCAGGAGACCAAACAGTGAAATCGAGTTACTGCAGGAGTGAACTGTAAATTCCATGGAACCATGTAATATATCTTAACACAGATGGACACAGTACATTAAAATAACTGTGGATGATAATAGAACAATACCATCTGTTTTGTCTGGGGAAGACAACGCATATCAGCTACACTGTCAGTCATATCATATATCTTTAGTGTCATCATGTGGTAGACGACAACTCTATATGTCAGGCCAAGTGTGCTCTTCTTTTGGGAGTAATGAAAACAATGCGTTTTAAACTCTGCAGTTGTTTTTTTTTTTTATATATAATAAAAGGCCAGGTTAGTTAATAGCGTTAAAAAAAAGAGGCAGATTTGTAAAAAAATAAATAATAAAATAAAACTACTCTAACATTTTTGAAAATAAGGTATGTATACATTAGTTGCTGTTAAGCAAAGATTAAAAGATTAAAACAGGTCAATAAACTATATTATGTAGCAGTAATCACACATGTATAACAATGCTGCTTCCATACACGCTCTTGCAGTCACTTCTCAGTTTTCACCATATAAACGTAATGAGGTTGTTTGAATAAGAGCGTATAAAATTAATCCAATCTCCCTTTCCCTATCTCTGCTGTGTAAAACCTCAATGATTATGGTTTCTAAATTATGCTCAAGGGCAAATTAAAATTTGCATGAGAGTTTTGCTTGATGAGCTGGATGTTGTAAAGACAACAGCATGCAGTGTAACTTTTAATTCTGAATATTTCCCTGAAGACTGTAGACTATCTGGATTATAGTAATATGAAGAACTTGGCAAGCTGCTTTCCAATGAACAATGTATCTTCCTAACTGACATTAATTAAAGCTCCCAATGGTCTCCTAAACACCTGACAAATACAATAAATGTTGCATAGGCCACTTGATGTATTTGCTAACAGGATATGGTGGAAGCAGGAAGA
>WMED01007399.1:12500-17493 GCA_019650415.1 Pipa parva
ATGGTACTTCAATATATGCTGCTCTCTTTTCTCCTTATCTCAGAGTTTGGAACAATTCATTTCATAAAGACAAGTGTGGTATCACATAACTAATGTGGCCCTCTGGTGGAAAGCTAAATATCACATCTGACAATTCTGCTCTGTATTTCTCAGTAAAATAGATGCTAAAACATGCTTTTATTGAAAGCAACATTTTTCCAACTAATTATGTAATAAAAACCACACTGCACAAATGGTCAGGTGCACCTGAGGACAGCAATAAGAAACCACTGTAAACGTGTAAACAACTGCTGTTCAAAAAGAAGCAACCCTCTTGACATTCCATAAAATAATACACACAAACAAACAAACATTTCCTTATAAAATCTACAAAGGCACATGCTATTCTAGCAATTCTATGAGCTATACACAAGCACTTGGCTCACATTTAAAGAAGCAGCTTATTTTGTAAGCAAATCAGGAAGAAAAAACAAAACTTACCTGCTGTTGTTGCAGATGCAGCAATTCTACTGTGCTTACTTCACTGCTCGTGTCACTACTTGATCTTCCATCTCTGCTGCCAGCATCTAATTGGCTGCTTAGAGTGCTCATTCCATTTTGATTCATTGAACTGTTGCTTATTGTCTCTGTTGCAGATTCCTGCATCATGACTTAATACCTAAAAGTGATTAAGAAGTATCAATTAACACACACGTTACACCTTCGCACTTCTATTATCAAGATGTCCCTCTCTGCCAATTACAGAGACAGCATCTTTAGAAGAAGGGGAAAAACACACAGGCTCAGTAATTTACCAAGAAATGCAATACAAATTCAGCTTTCATCTAGATACTAATCATGGAAATTAGGGTCCCCCATATGCATTCTTTGTGCGGTTACAATTAACGGCCAAAATAGCATGCTATACATGTGGCATGTTTAATAGCAGTTATGAGTGGCTACATTTTAAAGACTACCTATAATATCAACTTAAATGAAAGCCGACTGCACGCCCTTCACAATATTTCCTATTATCTAGCGCTGACAGCCATGGATGACTATAGAGTCTTATTTAAAATATTCACTCTTGATTCTGTCACAGTTTTACAGCACATCTTATACAAGGCTATTGTTTAATGATGCAAAGCTAATCATACAAAATTAAAATTTTGCGCGAGTGTTACAAATCATATGGTATCAAGCAATGATAAATAGTGTAATGGGGCTCTCTTTTTTTTTTTTTTTCTTTTTTTGCGCAACTAAATAAAATTTTGCCTCGGAGGCATTTTAAGAAAAAATAAAAGGACCCTGCTGCAAACACGTCAAATATTGCCTATTTTTTTTTTTTTTTAATCAAACTGCTGATATTAATTTATTTTTCTGACATTTAAAACATTTAATACTGTCCTTCCTGGGAAGTAATTAAGCTTATGCATGAGAAGCAATCAAACTGTTCACTTGAAGATGACTTAAAACTCAATTTTTTTTAACATAGGCAAATAAATGAAAGATATAAAATTAATTTTCTAGGCATGTATTAGATATGAAAGCTAAGAAATAAAAATCTATCAAGAATATCACTAATGATTGTGCTAAAAACAGCATAAATTATGCATATTACCTTCTCTACAGTAATAAATGTTTTATCGGTTTCACTGCATAAATATACTGTACTTCAAGATAGCAGTGTGATGTCCTGCCAAGATCAGTTGAAATCCTAGCAGTAAATAAAGAATCAGGTATTCTTACAAACTGCAGTTTCAAGGTATATTGTGTGTCGCTGGTATCAAAAGGTCACTAATGTGAATATGGCCAACTATACTTTATGATATTTTAATGACTCCTGAGTATCCAAAATCATTGGTCATTAGATATATAATACTTATAAATGCCTTTTTTCTTTTATTATTTCATTCCACCTATGCATGATATGCAACCAAAACTATTTGTCAAAGGCTGCGGGTACAATTAAACATCGCTTCTAACAGCTCTATGGAGTATATCCATTTAGAAGAGTTTTAAAATGGATTTTGTTTTAGTGAGATTATTATTACTACAGAAATAGCCAATGTATTCACAAGTTCAAAAAGGTCAAATAGCCACATCCTTAATTCATCGATAATAAACAAAATTAGCGCTTTTTAAACGACTGAAGTCCAATACTACAATGACTAGCATAATTAAAATGGTAACCTGCCCCTGCACATAAGGTGATGAGCAAAAAATTTTTCAATTGTAATGTATGGCAAAAAGGTTACTGCTTCTATAACTACAGTGAGCAATCACTAACCTAGATGCGTTTATGAACAAACAGACCTTGTTAAACATTGTATTAAACATTAACTAAGAATAATATTACAAATGGAAAATGTGGTGCACGCAATGAATTTTACAAGACACAAACAAAGCTACTACACTTTTCTTGGATTAGGCAGCTAATAAGTATTCAAATTAGGCATAAATTTTACATGCACAATGTTTAAAATATTCAGTAAAAATGTGCTTGATTTCCCTCACTAGTTGTTTAAAAATTCTAATGTAGTTCTTTACAAGTAAGAGAAAGAAGTCTGTATTTTTTTCTAGCCTGCACTTTATGAGGAGGTACAGTAAAATGATTATTTGAAACAGTCTCCATTTTATATATATATATATATATATATATATATATATATATATATATGTGACAATTTGGGTGCAGGGAATCAGAAATGACCAAGTCTCCATGGCAGGGTTTTTAACAACCGGCCTACAGGCTGCTGCAAACTACAGTCCCCAGCAACCCTCAACAGCAGAAGGTGGGGGTTTGCTACACAGCAGAGTGAAGGGTGCATATTTGACTTCCAAGCAAATAGAAACATATGTCTATTAAAAACAAATCCCTTCTGAATACATTATACACCAGGTATGTCAGGCTGGTGAACTTAGAGATGTTTTGAAGGGTAAGCCCAGCTTCTGGCTGAGGACCCTGGTAGTTGTAGTTTAAGAAAAGAGGAGGGCCACATAATTGACATATTGGTTAAACACACCATCTCGCTAGATTTTCCAAGTGTTCATAAGAGAAATACCGTAAAATACTAAAGCTCAACTTAGAGATCCTGAAAAATACAAATGTGTTTTATAACTAAAATATTAGGTTGATGGAAGGTTTATGCTCTGTGGTCTGTGAATCCTCATTAAAGGTCTAACAGTACATTTTAAAGGTGAATATTCCACTGTAAATTTTAAGAGGATAAATTAACTGGCAGAATGAGCATCTTATTGTTTTTCAATCATCTTTAAAAGTCAGTAGATCCTTCAGCTTTGACATTTTGTTTAAATACACACATGCTCAAATCCAACAGAGAAAGCATGAATAATTTTGGGTAATGTGATGCAGGGCATTTTTTTTTTTTTAACTTTACCTAAAATGTATCCCAGTTATATTAAAAAAAATAAAAATCAAATATATTCAGGATAACACATATGTAAAACAATGCATTACCAAAAGCAGAATAGTTATGCTTCATATTTTCACTGGATACTTGTGACCATGTGACAAACAGCAGTGATCAAAGATGTTTTAGTTTTTGTTGAACATGTAGGTGCTATAAGACAAGTCATGTGACATTATCCATGTTTGTAAATGAAAAACAAAGCATATGGGCTTTTGATGAGAGTATCCTGAACATATGTGTCATGTTGTAGGCCTTTGAGCAGTTATGTAAAATATTAATATTAATATTGTGATTGTATGTGCAGGTCCAAAATAAAAACAAACAAAAAAAAAAAGCTCACAAATCTTTTATATTTAAAATACACGTATTTAAGATAAATACAATGGTGGAAATTTCACAGAGGATTATTATAACTTTAGGACAGTGTTTCATTGTCCTACAACCCATCACTAAGCATATGCAGGTGGAAAACGGGGATGCGATAATATAATGTATTTATGGAAAATATGTATGTTTTCTATAGGGGTGCTTTACCAACCATGGTGGATACAAATTAAATAGCCTCAAATTCAGTCTCCTAAATCCTGAAAAATCTGCATTTGGCACTCAAGGTGTTAAAAAAAGGGGGATCTCACGTCTTGCAGATACAGTGCAGTGGCTGAAGTATAACTAAAACAAAGCATGCTGAGCACTGAACAGCTTTTCTGATTACTGATTTTCTGAACCGATTTTTTTTTTTCCTTGGGTTCAATTCAAAATATTCCATGTAGCAAAACTTGCCAAATCTTAAAAAGAAAAGCGGAAACAATCCAGTCGCTTATTTATATATTTATTTTACGGAACAGTCACATTATAGATAGTTATTCTCTACACCACTTCTTTTTTGAAACATTAAACTGACACTGGAACTGACTGCAGAAGATTGCATTTTCTCTTTCTAAACAACTTGAATTGAAAGGTTACTTAGTGTAACAATATTTACTTGCAGAATTGTGTTGTTACCAAGGGTATAATGGATGGTGGCTATGCAGGTTTACGCAAGAATGAGTGAAGCATGAGGCGTTAGCCATGTGGTTGACATGTTTCAAATTGCTATAATCCAGCATTAAACACACCCAGCAATTCATGTCATTTCTTGCAGCCATAATCTTGAATAAAGCGTGCACAACCACTTATTATATAAATTAGTATATGACTCCCTGTTATAGTCACAACAGTGCTTTTGTGTTTATTTTTCATCAAGATGTGGCGTTAGATTTTTTTATTTTTTATTTGTACAAATAGCAGGATATAAAAGACATTGCTCAATTAGACCTGTTCGCTTTATGATAGGGTAGCACTGAATGCTAGGATTGTTTATTTCATTTTCCCACTGAGGTATGTAGTATTCGGGTGTAAAATCCATTGAATGGGAAGTATGTATATTTTTTTTTTTTAACTCAGGCATGTGTCTACATTTTCGATGCTGCTACATTTTCATTGTAATATAATACATGTAAAAGCTATATACAGTCAAGGACAGAGTGGCAAGTTACCCAAACAAAAGGAAGCAATGTTGAGACATACCATGCATTCTTTTG
>WMED01007401.1:0-17668 GCA_019650415.1 Pipa parva
ATGTTAGAGATGTGTGTCTCCTGCCTGGTAGGAGTATTATAAACATCAACTGCCCCCTGCCAACTGCCTACCTTGTCTCTCATCTACCACCTCCTCAAAACAAAAATGAGTTCTATACTTTTCTGGATTACGCTTCTGTTTTCCATTATAATTAAACACACTTTCTCACTCTATACTAAATGTCTTCCTATAGACAGCATCAGAAGGTATTTTTTCACCATTACATGTCTCCACTTTCCACCTCTTTCTAACACTGAGGTTTACATTTCAGTAGGAAGGACCACAATACTCCCTAATTCCAGTAATTTATCACACTATTTGAGGGGGGAAGATTTCCATAACTAATAACATTGTACCACCTACTAACAATATTATCACTAATTCCAGTACTGTAGTATTACTACATCCCTGATGCAAGCCATCACATTCTGTTTACAATGAGCAGTTTATTTATTACACTGAATTAACTGTATTAAAATCACACATGAGACAGACAAGTTAAACCTCTCTAATTCCTGCTTCTGCCTAAATATGTCAAGGATAACTTCCATTTTATATTTCTACCAATAATATTCCCTTTCTCACCAAATAATGCAGCATGTGTGTCCTATAGGTGCACACTATACAAAGCCCTGAAGGTTTATGTTGGCTTTTGAAGGAAATCATTTGCATGATTCCAGTTCCTGAAAGAAGGGATTTTTTGTGATTAGATTATAGTCACTAATGCTGGTGGCAAACATATCTACTCTGGCTTCAAGTTTAGTAATGATATTTCCCTGACAAACACGCTTTCAGCTTTTTAAAAATGTCATGGTAACAAGTACCCCTTTTCTGCACAATATTTTAATTTATTCTTCACTACTAAATGAAATAAGGCAATGTAACATGTATGTTAAAAGTAAAAAAAAAAAAAAACATTGTAAAACTGAGAGAAGAAATTCTTTTCTCATATTTATTCTGTTATCCATGTTTGTGACCAAAACTGTTTTAAGATTGCAGACATATTTATCATCAACTGTGCTACTTAGAATGTTCATTGTGAAATCACTTAGACACAATGCCGTATCCACTCAAATGCCAGGACAAAGGGGATGGTCTAATGGGTATAAAATGGAAAAGTGTCAGATAGTAGAGTTTTACAAACAAGGTAGCACTGAAGATAACTATAGACCTTAATAAGTCTCAAATCAATAGCAGGTAAAATGAAAGAAAAACCTTTGCGAAAAAATGAATTACACCAAAAAAATATACAATTTAGCAAAGGCGTTTAACACTATCATACAACTGCCTTATTCACAAGAGGATGTGCTTCTTCACTGCAAGCAACTGTAGCCTAAATCAAACATGCAGTTCCTAACATTCCTTCATCCAAATGATCAAACACACTGTCAAAAGTACAGAGTTTCTGTCAGCCTCATCATCCCCCTCATCAACTACTACAAAACAACTGAAATTGGACCTGCACAATTCTTTCTTAACATAAGGTGCAAGGATTGCATTTTTGAAGCCTTCTGAATAAATTGTCATCAAAATAACAGGAAAACCCTGCCTTAAACCCGCTAATTCATACTTTTTAAAATACTAAAGTACTTTATCAGACTGTGAGAGGATTTGCCATATTGCCATAAAATAATATAACTATTTTATTCTGAATGTGCAAAGTTGAAGCAGTGATTAATTGTGATTAATTCACAGCAGGACAATTCAAACCTTGATAAATTCTGCCCCAAAAAAAATCTACTTTTCATAAATTTCTGAAATATTCCTACAAAGTATGGTACTTTATTTAAAAAGACATTTATTTTGCCTTTGATGGATTTCTGAGGTGCTTCATGAGTATTTATCTAAAGTTCTGGAAAAATATGCAATTGGGTGGCGACCTTTTTACCAAACATATAAAAGATAGTTTCAATCAGAAAAAAGAACCTACAAAAAGCAAAAAAAAAAAAAAAAAATTAGGAAAAAAAATCAACCTCAAACATAACATTTTGTACAACTACTAGGAAATACTTCCATGCCAAACCAGAAATCATTTTTTTTATCTGTTATTAAGTGGTCCTTTAAGTTGTAGTCTCTATCAACAAGAACATTTTCAATGGGCTGAAAAGATGGGCAGTTAACTAATTTATATGCGTAAAAAAAACAGAAATCAAAGTATGAATTGTCCAGTGTGAAGTGTGAATTTGTGTCATTTCACCAACTTCACAAATTCAGCACAGATCTTTAGTTTTTTGCAATGTTGCAAATTATACTCTAGGGACAAATAATTGTCACATTGGGGGGGTTGAGTTCACTCAAAACATGTCCCCAAGAGGCTGACATATTTGCTATTTTTCTTTACTGGGCACTATAACTCATTCTTGCTAGTTTATTTATAGAACATAATAACAGAAAACAAATGTCTTAAAATACATATTTCCATTTAGTGCGAGTATTTTACACTTTGCAAAAGTGCCGTGTGCTATGTTTCTAACAATTTCTGCATGTGTCACATGCTGACAAAGCTTTATTATAAATAAATTTGAATAAAATTAGTTTGGAGTTTTAAGGGAAATTATGTTTATGGTTCAAGGGAATGCAATGCAATGCTCCTGAAAACTTGGAGTAAATAGATTTCTTATTTATTTTTTGGCTGAAATTTCGCTTCAGCTTTAGCCAAAAATTACAATAAAAGGGAAACTGCTAGAACAAGCAAAAATCCACCAAGTAGTTGTGTTTTTTGTGCTTTTTAATGTTTTCTTACAGTGATCTTTTACTTTATTCTCAACCTTATTATTTATTCCCTTGTGGAAGCAAATTAGTCTTCCTGTTCGAGTAAGCTGCATTCTTTTCAGTGACTCATATTTCTATCAGACTGACAGTGAGATTTAGTCCCATAAGAAAAACAATGCGTAAGTAGGAAGAAGCACAGTTAAATAAAGATAAAAATAAAACAATAATTGCATACAATCAACTGCCAGCCTGATTAAAGGGGAAATTGTAGATGCCTGCATACAAGGGGAATTCACCATTCAGCAAAGTGAGCTCCGAATCCTTCGGCTCGCTTCACAAATGGTATTATGCGCTCACTGATGTCCTGCACACGGACATCAGCGAGCACTTTAAAGGGATTCCAGTATCGGCTAGGCAACTCTTTTGCTTTCGCCGAGACTGGAATCCCTTTAATGCGCTCGCTGATGTCCGCGTGCAGGACATCAATGAGCGCATAATACCATTTGCGAAGTGAGCCAAAGGATTCAGAGCTCACTTCGCTGAATGGTGAATTCCCCTCACAATCAAATCCTAGGCTAATTTAAGGTAAAATAATATCTGTTTACCAATTTGATTATTTTGCATGTGCTGTTTCTATAAATGGTACGGCAGTTATTTTGCATATACAGTCTCATTTATTAGCCTCTTTGCATTAAACAATATGAGTTGCATGTTGAGGTTGCCTTTTGATCAAAGTCATTCTTATAATTCCATTTCCAGGAACAAGGGATCTTTTGTACTCTGTGACCAGATAATCCCTGTTAATGCTGGTGGCAAACCAGCATATTAATTGAAGAAATTCCGATCACTCTAGTTTATACTTCAGTATATTACACATGCTTAACATTATGTTAATTTGTAAATATGTCACAGTAACAACCAAATCTTTTATTTACAGTATTTGATGAAGTTCTTCATTACTAAGTGCAAGAGGGAAATGTACTAGGTATGTTATTATAAGTAAAAGGAAACCATTGTGGAATGGTTTGTTTGTACGAGCAATTTTTATAAACTGTAGAACATATGGCTATAGGTTAGGCTACATATAGAGCCTTATTTATCTGCTTATTTGCATTTAATAGTATAAGTGAGGTTAACGTGCATATGACTGAAAAAAAAAAAAACAATAAAATATTTCAAATACAGTGTGAATTCCAAAACAGCAAGTATCACAGCAACAACAAAAGGAGGACAGCATTATAATGGTAATATGCCACATCAAGAATGTTAAGTTACTGTACACAAACATAAATATGCTCTAGAGAGAGGTTTGCACGTGCACTCTAAGCAGCTTCACCTGGGGCAAAGAAGTGGGATTATGGTCCTCAACTGTAGATTCAGCAACTCATCTTTTATTTAAATGTGAAATAAAGGTGAAGAAGATCTTCAATCTAATAAGATGCTTGTGGACCTATTTAACTCATAATAGGGTAGATGGCATAACAATTACAATAATAATGGGGTTTCCTAAAAAAATGACTAAAAATTCTATGATGTAATGTGAAGTCATAAATCTTAAATCTTGCTGGTGCCACTGCTTTAAACAATAGTTTGCACCATCAGAAAAGGTAAGATAAAAAAATGCCATGATGCAATGTTCTGTCATTCTTTGCAAAAAAGTGAACCATGTCAGATGCTAACGGAATGACTGGAATTTTCGAGGTGGCTGTTAATCGTTCAACAGTGTGGGCAAAGCATTTCCAAAGAAGAAAAGTGAATGGAAACAAAGAACGAAGACTATAGACAAATTTATAATTCAAAGCATCAGAAAATGTATTTCACATTAGCAATGTGAAGTAAATTCCAACCATAAAATCATGAAGATACATCACTCAAAGAGCCTCATTGACTAAAGTGTAAATTCACCTGTTCAATTCACTTCGCTACAATTGGAGTCACATCACCAAAATAGTTGTGAATTCCCTTCTCACTATTGACTAAGTGGAGAAAATACTTGTCAAACAGGCAGCGTCGAATGCTGTCATATGCCTAGCGTGGCATAGTCAGTCGGATAAAAGTAGGATGAGAAGTCATGTGGAGTGAGGCGAATTTGACAAGTGAAGGGTAGTGAGCAGAGTAGGAGGCTGCAGTGTGGGTCCACAGGGACTTGGCGCAAACTATTCCTGGGGTGTAGAGTCTAAGGAACTTCCTGGTTTTCACCATTGACCACTGCAAGGAGATGTGGACTTTGCTGCAGGGAGTTCCCAGATCACGGCCCCTAGGGTAGCTGTCTACTGGTGGATCAAGCACCTTGCTGAATTACCCCCTTAATCCTGCTGCATTGAATCCTTGAAGATATCTCTGTAACATTCTCTTTCTGGTTATTGCCCAGAAGCCCCCCTCCCCCTAATGAGGTCACACAATGACTCATTCTGCTAGTGCATGCTTAGTAATCTGATACTTTCCTGTCACTGCTAAGCCCTGCAACACTGAATTCCGACACTGTCTGTGTGGGTTTTTAAGAGAAGAGAATGTGAGGGGTGGGGGCATGGCCTTCTCCACTACAGGAAGGAGGAATATTTTACAGAGGGATAACAAGTGCTGCAAAGTGAAAGGGTGAGAGATAATTTTACTAATAATTTTTACACTTTACAATACTTTAATGGGGCAAACTTTATAAATAGGGTTTACTTACACTTTAAAAAGTCACCTTAGGCAACACTGAAGCCCTGCCATCAGCCCCCCAATTCACCAGTCTGAAGTGGAGAAGTCAAACAGGTGAATTCAGAGCAGTACACCTAGTCGTATTCACATCACTCCGCACTTTGGTCAATAGTAAAAGTACCTGTGCCCGCACATGCAAAATTGTGCAAAGAGCTCCGTAATTTTGCAACTCACGTAGTCACCTGAATCGGTTACGTATTCAACACTTTGCAGAGTTTGTTTAATAAGTGAACATGGAGAATAGATGCTAATTCACAGCTCTGCATGACTTTTTGGACTTTAGTCAATGAGGCTCTAAGTGCCAGGCAGAGAATAAAACAAAAAGATAAAGGTCCTGTAGAGCTTACAGTCTACCTTTTATATACACAACATGCTTAGACCCATAACGTGATCTTTTTCCTAATGAAAACTGAATTTTATAATTCCACTAATCAGGGTTACTTCACCATCTTATTTTATTGTAAGACAATACCATGTTTATAATTTGTTAATACCATGTCTTTATGCAGACTGTATTTATTTTGCAAGCAACAGTTTTTAGCTAATTATCCCATGTTACCCTCCCTTCCTGTTTGGCTGCACCTACTGCTGTTACTCTGTAAAGTTGCAGGTCAGTTTGTACAGCCAACTTGTCAATCACAAATGAGGTTATGACACCAAGCACACTATCAAGCATGCTGCCAATCAAGTACAGGAAGTTAATCAGTGGACTGCATGAAACATGTCTCCTGAGAGAATAAGCTTTTTCTAGTGTTGCTGGACCTTTAAAGCGAAGGCATTCCCTTTGCATTTTATCACATGAAGCCTGCTTTATTTTCTCCCCTCTTGTGACACTATGTAAAGCTTAGTCACGTACAGTACAATGGAAGAAATTGTCAGGTGTAATCTTAGCCTTAACTACAGTGAATCCAATTGTTACGAAAGGACCACAAACATGAAAAAAAAAAAGATTTGTAATACAATGATTTGGGATGGACAAATTGCAATAACCAGGTACTTGCTTGTCAAACAGGCAGCAAGATTTGGGCAAAATTTATTAAACTCAGAAAAGCCTGATTTTGCTTTTTACGAGTTTATCCCGATTAATCTCGAATGCTCGTGCGGTAAAAATTGCAAAATTTTTTTCGATCGATATTTATAGATTGAAATTTTTCAATCTAATGGTAGCCATACTTTACATTAGCGGTATGGCTACCTTTTTTATCCAAAAATCGAGATTGAAAAACTCAATCGAAAAGTTTTGGTCGGTAAATATCGATTTAGCCAAATAGCCGAGATGTTCTCGGGATAAGCTCGTAAAAGCAAAATCAGCCTTTTTCGAGTTTAATAAATTTCGCCCTCAAAGAGTTAAAGAGAAAAACACAATAGCCATTTTCTGGCTAGAGGGTTGCCATGTGTGTTTGTGCGTGTGGGGGGTGCCAGATGCCAGAAACGAAAAAACATTTTTATGCAAATCTTGAGTGGCAGGAACATTGTGGATGTGTTATCAGCCTCTGATAAGTGTTTGGGTAAATTACAGTAACGTAATACTCTGCGTAAATGAGAGATTACAACTCTAATATTTTTTGTTTAATGAAATGCTCTGTAAGATAAAGCAGCTTTTGTTCCTATTATTGCTAACATAACAAATAAGAGAAAATGCAGGTGTTAGAAAATTTCCTAACTCAGCATTCCATTTTGGCAGAGTAACCTTCACCTCTCCTTAGATAAAGGAACACTGAATAACACAGTCCCCCACCTTGCATGTATGAGTTCGACTGTCTGATAATATCAGCTATGTAAAAATGCTTGCCCTTGGTGGAAAAGGAGATGGTCTTTATGTCTTTCCCATTATATATATATATATATATATATATATATATATATATATATATAAAACGCTAAGGAGGCATATAAATCCAGATATACAAGTTTAAGATATGAATAAGATTTCACAGACTGCAGCTAACTGTGTATATAAATAAAAATATTTTATGGTCATAAAACAGAGGAATCTACATTATTGCAGTATTAATGGAGGCCAATTGGAAACAAACTTCAATCTCACAATAAGATGGAGTATCCAGGTTCATTTCTAAGTTCAGATCAGTATAAACCAATTTGCCGTGAGCAGTGGTGGTTACAAATGTCATTGCTCTTTTCTTTTATTAGTGAAATAAAAAGTATCTCGATAGTTGCTGATGACCTCATATTATGCAAGGTAATAAATGCGAGGCACGGAGGGACAGACAAAATGAGAAACTGGGAAAAAATGAGCAGTTTACAAGGAGGAGACATAATAATAAATGGCATAGACAAAATCAATCCATTTCTGATTGACTTATTGCCTTGGACCACCCTATGGTAGTGGGAACTGGTCTGCTGGGAATGTCTTGCTTGTCTCCACCTGGATCAACATATAGAGAGGGCTTTTCAAAGGTTGAACTTGATGGACATGCATACTTCATGCAACATCACTAACTATGTAACCATTAAAAGGATCAGGTTTCAATTCCCTAAGCATTAATGGCTATGGTAGGGGCAGAACACCAAATAAGTCTGGGATTGAATACCATTTGTTTAATAGTGGTTCGGTGCTATGAACAATTCCAGATATCTCAGAAGAATTTCAGATAGAATGGATCATTCACACTAAGTTAAAAAGTGCAGTAAAATATAATATCTATTGGAACGATATCATTTTGACTGATCAAATCTAATTGCTGATTGCTTATGGTTACTTTGTGTTTGTTATTTTTGTATACGTTTTGATGACAAAACAGTAGGAATAACTGCTAATTTGGTAGTCAAAAAAAAAATGTAGGGATGTTTCCTTAGGCTAGGTTGACACTAGCATATTATGTGCAGCGCATCATACGCTAGTGTGAAAAAAAAAATCCGCTTTATTGTGTTTTTCCATTGTACTTAACCGCAATATTGTGAACGCTCCCTAAGTTCACATCTCTTCCTATCTGGCCACATTTTGTGCACTGTGTAATACACTGGCACAAAATGCGATGGCCAGCATTCCGAACGCAGCGTATGCCCATGATACGCTAGTGTGCTCAGAACCAGATAAGTCCCAGGTAAGTCCCATAAGCTGTATTTTTTTTCACACTAGTATATATATATATATATATATATATATATATTGTATATGCACTGCGTGTGAACCTAGCCTTAAAGTGCACTGTCACCTCAAAACTCTAATACTAATTTAGGTTCTACTAATGAAATAAACATTTTGTAAATATATATGTATTTAAAAAATTGTACCTTTAAACAACATTTCTCTCTGTCATCTTCCCAGTCTGCCCGCCTTTTCTTTCCAGAGTGTTGGGTGGGCGGGGCTAAATAGTGATTGCCATTATAGCTCATCCAATAAGATCTCTTAAATCATGATCTAGCAAAGATCTGATTGGAGGAGTTATAATGTCAATAATTATTTAGCCCTGCCCAACCCAACTCAGGAAATAAAAGTCAGGTTGACCGGGAAGATTTCAGAGAGAAACGCTGTATAAAGGTACATTTGTTTCTACATATATATTTCCAAAAACGTTTATTTAATTAATAGAACCTAAATTATTATTAGTTTTGAGGTGACAGGTGCACTTTATGCATCCTCTTTGGCAGTGGTCTTATATTCATTTATGAAATCACATTGTAAACATAAGCATTGTTGAACCTGGTTGGAATTTGCAGTTGAGACAAACAAAAATATGGACAATAACTTAGCAGGGGGCTTGGCATTTTTGGCCTGATCCTTTTAGTCAGTCAAACACTCATATTCTTATTTATCTCTACAAAGTTGAGAAGGAATTGCATGACAATCCAATGTTACAAAAGCATTACTGGTATGGATGCTTCAAGGTACTTCAGGGAATATAATTACAGGGATTCTGGAGCTGGACACTCACAACTGAGAGAAATGCAGTAATAAGAAAGAAGCCTAAAGTTTTAAAAATAATGTTGAATAATTAGTTGGCCCCAGATTACATAAACATTAATCTTGCCATCTGTCTAAATGTTACACAGAAAAAGGTTTACAAGATTTGCAAAGGGTTTCTACTTTGAGGGATATATGCCCAATTTTGCTGTTTATTCTAAATAGAATGAACAGGGTTTTGAGAAATATAAAGTGTTGTGAAAAGTTTTATTATATTCACAGAATGCATACTGTAACATTCAGGGGTAATTCACTAAAGTCCAAATTGTTGCGTATAGGTGTGAATTCACCAGATAAAGACAGTCGCTATAGGCTGCTACTGTCACAGTTGCGTCTTTATAATGAGAATATTGTCGCAGTTGTGACTTTATTATGGGAAAATTGTCACAATCTTAACTTTAAAAAATTGTCGTGACTTTACATTTGGGAAATTGTAGCGGATTTACTATGGGAATCTGCTGTTTTCGAATTCGACAGTCAAATTCGCACCTTAGTGAATAAACCCCTCACTGTATAGGTACACTACCATTAGGAATCAAATTCAGGCTTTAGCCTGAAGGTAGCTAGCTTCAATTCAAGCACTTTGCTGGCAAGTTCTTTTGCAGTGTCCTTGTTAATGAGCACCCAACCTCTATATATATTCAGTTCACTAGTACTTGTTCAATTCAATTTAAAATATCAAAGCTTCTTATTATGCTTTTTTATTTAATGATGTAATAAGCCAAAGTGGCTGTATAATTATTAATTAAAAAACGTATTAACAGAGAGAGAGTGGAAAGTTTAATTACTGTATATGCTGGCGTATAAGACTACTTTTTAACCCCTGAAAATCATCTGAAAAGTTGGGGGTCGTCTTATACGCTGGGTATCACTTTTTTCTCTCCTTACCTAGCTCCTCCATTGCCCGGCTGTCTGTGCTGAGCTCTACAGCATTCCTCCCCCAGCATTGATGTAACTTCCTGTAAGCGACAGGAAGTTTAATCATTGCTGGGGAGATGAAACACTATAGCGCTCAGCACAGACAGCTGGGCAACAGAGGATCTAGGTAAGGAGAGAGAACAGGAGGGGGGGTGAGCACTAAGATAGCGCCCCCCTCCTTCAGAGGGTAGTGCCTGTAGGGGCAGTACAGTGTGATGGTGCTCTGATAATCTTGGAGACAGGGAGGGCGGGGCAGGAAGGGAGAGCTGACCAATCCAAGCAGGATTTGCATTGGAAGAGGGGTAGTCTTATACGGCGAGTATATCCCAAACTCTATATTTTAACTGGAAAAGTTGGGGTCATCTTATACGCCCAGTTGTCTTATACGCCGGCAAATACGGTATAAACAAAATCTGCAGTTGTTTTAACCAGGTTACTGCATGCTTTGTTAGGGTTCACACTTTT
This sequence comes from Pipa parva, assembly GCA_019650415.1. NCBI lineage: Eukaryota > Metazoa > Chordata > Amphibia > Anura > Pipidae > Pipa > Pipa parva. The sequence continues at coordinate 10,724 of WMED01007401.1, forward strand.
TTTTTTTTTTATATAAAATTCTCATCTATTTTTTTTCTCCAGCACAATAAAATCTAATACAAATATGCCATAATGTAGATTTCAAATGTCATTGCTTTGCGGATGTGATGAGTTGAATGCTTTGTTTGCATTATAGACATATTTAGACAAATATTTTAATATACTTCATTGTAGTTTTAAAAAGACTGCTACAAATCTCACTGCAATATAAGCATCCTAAAGGAAAACTAAAGCCCAGGCTGACTGGCTAGTTGGCATCCTAAATGCTTGCCAGATAGCCTTTGCTTAGCTCAGGGGAGGTCCTGGCCCTATTGGCGCCCTGGGTCAACCTCCCCCCCCCCTCCCCACCTCGCAATACCCCTTGCCCTGCTCCCTCCACTCACCTCCAACAGCGTTCCAGCGACACACCTCCTCTGATGAGGTAAGCCGAATGTGACGGCGCTCCTTACTGCTTCGGGTCTTGTCGGCTGTATTTGGCAGCTGCCAGCAAGACCCAAACATCTAATGTGGTGCGGGGCAGGGGGGCGCGCGGGGGGGGGAGGAGGTCAAGTTTAGAGATGGGCGATGTGGGCGACAGCGCCCCTCAGATAGATTGCGCCCTGGGCCGTCGCCCACATCACCCATAGGTAGAACCGGCCATGGCTTAGCTAAATCAGCCCACTCTGACTGCCTAGAGGCTTACCATTTGGTTGTACAAGTCCTTTGTTTCACAATAAACGTAGGACTTAGGTGCTGCTGCTGCAGATATTATTTGGGCATGTGTGCATTACACTGATCCTGCTATGGGCCTTACACATGTGCAGATGAAGGGGCAATGAACAGGAAACATTCTAAGTCTTTGTTTACTGCAGCATTCGAGTCCACAGGTTTCTGCTGTCCTTTTATAAAAGATTGCCCTTTTAAGGCTACTATAAAAAAACAAAGTAGATAAGAAAGGCTGAAAAATAAATACAGCTGTATTTGGTTTCTGAAGATTTTTCATGGTAGGCCATAGCAATCAAACATTGAAAAACGGTCTCCTATTCTACTCTTTGGTATTTGAGAGAAGGAAGAGTCTTCAGTGTTTGTTACTTTAAATTTCTCGAGAGCAGGAAACAATTAGGGATTTATTATACGTAATTATGATACTCATAAACAATGTGTATACAAAAATAAATCCCAGGAACTGTGTAGTCTGTGTAATAAATAAAAGCAAAACATTTGTCTACTCAGCCTGTATAAGTAACTGAAGTGTCCTTTGAGGACTCTTCCCTTAATATATCAAGGCATACTGGCTCTGTCATTTAGCAGGTGCTTAAGAGCTCTGATTAACAGTGACCAAAGCTACATGATTATGCAGGGAGAGCAATATTAATGATCACGTAAAAAAGTAGCTAGTATGTGGGCAGCTGTCTAATGACCCATTATCTATTTGCAAGTTGTTGTCCTGACTAGGCTTGGACAGAACTAGGCTAAGAAGAGTCTGTGGGAAATAGAAAAATAATGCTTCAGTCCTTTCTTGTAAGTGAAAGGGGGATGAATTGGCATCAAGAAATGTAATTAGAAATATTATACTATAACATATATATATAGAGTATATATATATATATATATATATATATATATATATATATATATATATATATAAAACAATGAATAGATTTAACGAATAATAGAAACACTACCAGGCTGTCCCATTGTTTCAAGGGGGGCATTGTATTTTATAACCAATTTCAGTTTACCTTGACACATTTTTGCAACCATTTGTTTTTGGTGTTTTAGATACACAAATGATTAATAGGCTTAATTTGTAACATCTAACATTTTCTAATCACCATGGACATAAAAAAATATTGTTTTATATAAATCTTTACCCCACAAGGAAGGAGGTAATGATAGAATTGAACATTGAGCGCATATTATTGCTCATTACTGGAACATTCTTTGTCCAAAAAATATTGTAAATTTCATTATTGATATTACATGCAAATACACGGCACAGGTATGGGAGATTTGACATCCACATCTTACAGCATTTCACTGTCTGAGTTGGAGATTATACATATCCTATCTAACAATCAATGCCATCATTACATACGCCTCTATACAGTATATAGTGAAGTCAGTGTTATATTTCTTCTCATATATAAACACAATTTCTGACACTATTAACTATATGTCAGGAGCCTACTATCAATTTCTCCAATGAAGAGTCAATCTCAAGAATAAGATACTGCGTGATATAATATAAACTAACTTGTATATACAATATGATTCTAAAGTGAGAGAGCATCCATCCAATAAATATTCAAATATTTTCCAAGTCGTCCATTTAAAGGATAACATCCACTGATCATATGTATCAAAATGAAGTAAAAATACTGACTAATACATGCCTGGATAAAGACTATTAAAGACAGTAGTTAATTATAAGATATGTGAGCAAGTATTTCTGATAGAGTGTTATTAACTATTCCAAAAAAACAGGATTTTTGAAAAGAGCACTTTATGTAAGCACAAAATTAAATCTATTTCCTGATGACTATTAATGAAACCGACTCACTTTTTATATAAATGGATTCTATATTTTATGCACTCTCCCCTGTCAAAGATACTTCAATTCTAACCTACTGGCTTATTTGCTTCCATGAAGTATTCCCATCGCCACTGGTATTATTAAAGAATAATCCCACAATCCCATCCGAGGGACCCACTCTCTTTCACTTGTCTACTAATATACTGGGTATATTCTTGTGTAGTTATGTTTCCCTGGTATGAAACGTTACAGTATGTAATAGCAGTGGACACTGATTTATTTATTTATATTCTATAAAGAATAGACCAAATCAGGAGTACAGGGTACAGTTTCTAGACATAGACGTTAAAGAGGAAGTGAAAAGGGCATATAGGAAGAGGAAGTGAAGTGAAAAGAGGAAGTGAAAAAGGGCATATAGGAAGAGGAAGTGAAAAAGGGCATATAGATAGGCCACAACATCTACAGCATTTGATCATCTTAAGTATTTCTGTGGTGAATAAAATGCTTCTGCTGCTATTTCATGATTCCAGATGTGTATATCATGTCTATTATATCCACAATGTTTTTTTTTACTGGCATGAGTTTGGCCAATGTACCCACTTGGAAAGACTTTGTACAAATACAATTGATAGATGAGAACTGAGATAACAACAAGTTGAGATGTTATTTGCATACTTTACTAAGACTCCAGTATACTGGCTGATTCTTAGTCAAATAAAGAGTTGGACAGACCATAGGATGTTAAAAGAAATGAAATGTGTGTGTGGTAGAACTTGTCATTCCTTTATAAACACTCCTAACCCACTATTAAATTCAGTGCCATTGTTCATTTTCTGTTTTCACCCATGTGAGGGCAGTTAACAAATTTATATACATTTATAAATTTATTATATACTGTATGTTTATATAGATATAATTTTTCTCCGCATCTCAGATTAATTGAGCTAGCATATGTATAGACACTTCTACTATTTATTTAAATCCCCCTTTAAATGCATATTCTCAAAATTGTCCTCCTTTATGGGACAAGCAAGTTTAAACCCTGGCCTGTGTTAGCCTACTTGTTTAGTTTTCTGTTCTGCCATTATGCCTTGGTGTTCTGGGCAGCTACCTAGGTATGTAAGGATTGCTTTTATTAACAAGTTGTTTATTGTATAACACCAATCATCAGTTCCCTTACTTGTACAGACTGTCTGGTTCCAGGCACTTAAAGATGACTGAGTAGAGGCTGTTTTCTGAGGTCTCCCAATGACTCCTCCCGGCTGCAACACAAGACGTTCCCAAACCAGACAATAAGTCGTCAGCAAGGCTCAGGGATTCTCCTGGTAAAGTACAAGGGTAGGACAAACAAACAACAGGACAAGTGATGAAACACATGAAAAATGGAAAGGAAAGGAAGGGGCAAACAAAAATGTGTTAGCTCTAAAGGACCACAGAGATTTGAAAAAAGACTTCTACATAGAATATTTTCTTCTACATGTCTGACTTTCATTATTTGTCTGGAAATTGTGACATGGTAATAAGGAGCAAACCATCCTTGTTTTGCTAAATTGAACAGTATTGTATTAACAACTTATAAAATATACACAAATAGAGCAGGCTTGACATAAACTGCAACATCTGGCAGTTGGCCACACCTATGTTCCTGCTCTCTGGTGAGATGCACTAAATGCAGAAGTATAGCCTGCCCTATCTGTATATAGTGATATATTGATTTACCATGAATGTCAGGATGAGGCGAAGTACATGAAGTACTTTGTTTGTCTGCCTGTTAGCCTGTTTACTAGGCACGCCATGACAAATGAGACAGTGTAACATTAACAACCACATGGCAGGAATTAGGTTTTTTTTTTTTTAAAGAACAGGAATGTGGCAAGCTGACTGGACCAGTTACAGATCACAGTGACCTGAAGGATTACATAAACCAGTAAAGATTTATTATTTCTGTTTGAGCACAGCTGAAAGTTTCCTAGAAGGACTAGCCTGCAGATGTTTGGCTGTGATAGTCTATGATATATGTAGAGTGCTTGCTGCAAGGTTGTATAACAATTCATTATCATTCTTGTCCTGCGCTAGTGGGTAATGATAAGGCATTTAAACCACTTGAACCAAGCAGTGCTAGCCGCCAACATGTAACCAATGGTAGAAAAGAAGCCTCAGCTCCACAGAATTTTTTTCTCAGGCATGGTTTGAAGGTGTGGCACAAAAATACAATTACAATTCATATTTCACAGGAATACATTTATTTAATGATTAGCTGGAATATTCTGGACACACGCGGAAAAAGGAAATAATGATGAGGTGGGAAATTAATCTAAAGAAATGGGGGTGGTAAAAATATATTAAGTCATTCCTGGAGTGGATAAAACATACAATGATTACAAAACATTTTGATGCAGGAAGACACACTGACTATGGCATGGATCATGCCAACCTACACAACCAATTGCAGATTAAAATGTATTAAAACTAGATATGTCTCAAATAGTAAGTTATAATTCACAAAGTATGAATTTGTCACACTAAGCAATAAAATAACAGTATTGTAAGTCAGTCACTGGTGCATATTCACTAAACAGCATATTTCTGAATGTAGGGTAGTGAAAAGTAGCAAAGTGCAGCAAAGTTGTCATAAATATTGTAAATTGAAGAAAAAGTGATGTCATCATGACGTGGATCTGTTTGAAGGAAACAATGTCACTATAACTGTCCCTTTCTATAATTGTCACTTTTATGCCATGCATTGGTACCTAGAAATAGTCAAATTACAACAATTGTTTTTTCAATACATTTTTTCAATTCCTGATTTACTTTGGCACTTGCACAACACATTTTCTTTTAAACGAAATGTCAGCAGAATGGTAAAAGGAAACCTGCCATTAGCTCTCAGATTTACAAGTTACATTTGGCGATGTCAGATCTGCATACTGATGATTCCCACAGCAAAGGAGTGAATAGCTTTGGATATGTTTTCTTGCGTAGCATTTGTACAGTACTAGGATGTGCAGTCATGCTAAGCAATGCGAATTGGACCATTAGAGCAAAGTGAAGTGATGTCATCCTAACTATGTCCCACTAACTGTATTCACTGAATTATGTCACCCTATTCATAGTTTATGATGTCACTTAGTACAAATATTTATTGTGACTTTTGAGCATACAGTCTCCTAACATCCTGACATCAGCCCCCTCATTCACCACTTTGATATGATGAAATCAAACCAATGAATTCGAGAAGTATGCCTTTGATGAAATCTGACACTTGGTTATCACAAAGAAAGTGCTCTGTAAGTGTGCATCCACTGTAAGCTTCCAAATTGGTTGTGAGCTTACCACATTCACAACATCTGAGCTATTTTGTGACCTATCATAAAAAAGTGAATGTGTCACATTGAGGAAAATATCGAGCTATGCAAAGTTGGAGAAGTGGTTAATTACTGTGAATTCATACTCCAATGGGACAATTTGCACTTAAATAAGAACTAAAGTGTTCATTATACAGTACTTGGGGTGATTTCACAGGTAATATACTTACTGTCAGCAAGCAATGAGTTCAGCACTTTCAGGTTAGTAAACCAATCTGGAGTTGCTGACAACACGTGTGATGTCAGCGATGCCAAATTCAAAAGTTGAGCACTGCTGCAAGCAGTGCTCTGCATTCAATGTCAGCTCCTGTGCTGTGCTAGACATTACACTGCTTTGAACTTCTTTTTGTGCCTTCTCCGAAGTCTTGCTTCATCTTCAGCTTAAAAGTATACTACACTCCAAATGTTTCAGTGAGTTGTGTAGTAATAGAGTTCCCAAATCCACCAGAAGTCTCTGCATGTATATCAGCCAGCTGCCACCAGTGGTGGTGCGGGGGTTAAAGCAACGTGGAAGTCTACTCGCCGCAAAGTCCATACCCCCTTGCAGAGGTTTAAAGGATAAGACTGGAAGCTCCTTAGGGTGAAATTTATTAAACTCGGAAAGACCGCTCTGGGTCTTTCCGAGTTTACTGAGAGAAATCTCTCATTATTCTCGCAATATTTTTTTTGAGATTTCGAGATCAAGTCTTTCGAACTCGATTTTTCTACATTTATGATGGAATGGTATCCACTGCCCCCCTGTTCCTGCACTTTCCCACATTTGTTCTTGTTTTCAGTATGCTTCAGTGCCTTCAGAGGCATAATAGGCTCTGGTTGCTTCAGTTCCTCTAGTGGCATCCAGTCCCATAGTGCTCCTGTGTGTGTATTCCTGCAGTTAACTACATTTCCCATGATGGATAGTGTAAAGTCACAGTAAACCCCGAGAGATCCATGACACAAACTAATGCTATTCTTTCTTCCAGCACTGCTTGGATTATCAGTCTTCTTCTCTTCTGCTTCCAGCATCGCTAACCTCTACTAAATCATGCCTCCTATTTAACATCACTTATGTAACCAAGTGCTAAT
>WMED01007402.1:5018-17667 GCA_019650415.1 Pipa parva
AAAAAAAACAGGCACAGCTCACTCAGAATAGACATAAAGTGAAACATTGCCAATAAATGGACAAAAAATACTTTACGTCTTTTTTTAATGTTAATAGATTAGACAGACAGACAGACACTATAGGGATAGATAGATTGGATGGATGGATGAGTTTATTGTCAATGAGTAGTACATTTATACAAGCCAGCGAAATTAAAGTGCATCCATATAAAAAATATACATTACAAGATACAATGATATTGATATAAATAATGAGTTCAATAAATTAGTAGAAAAAAATGGAGTTTTGCCACGGAACATTGCCATTTGATGCATTTCCCCCTTTTCTTACCTTAACATTTTGCTGTTAAGTTACATTGCAAAAATGTAAAGATTTGTTAACATAAAACTTCCAGTTGTAGAGCGCATATCATTTATACTGTCCAAAAACTACTCCTTTTGATATTGTGTTGGTCAGTTATCTCGCTCTACCAATTTTATTTTATTATTATTATTTGTGCAGTTCATCAAAAAGGTAGGAAGAACAGCAGTAGGACAAGCTAGTTTGCTACCAAGTAAATGTAATAACTTGCTGCATTGCATGATTAGGCCTAGACCCTTTATCAAGGTCATTTAATAAAGGGCCTAGGCTCAAAACATGCAATGCAGCAAGTTATTAAATGTATTTGGTAGCACACTAGCTTGTCCTACTGCTGTTCCCTACCTTTTTTGATTTACTGGATTGTACTTGGTGCATGGACGGATGTAACTTGGGGAACAGCTATTCCTTCCTACTAAGGAAAGGTTGTTCACCATTCCTGGGGAATATTGGTTGATATTATTTGTGCATTTTTCTAGTCTCTGGAAATATAAACCCTACAAGCTGGGTAATTGTGAGACTGAGATAAATGAAGATTTTGTGTGTCATTAGTAAGGGTTAAGTCCAAACTACCAATACAATATAACTAATTACTGGCATGAGAGTACAGAGATGTACCTTTAAAATGTCTATTCACATGGACTAAAACAGATACTGATAAAACAGAATGAGAAGTAAATTAGCTTTAATAAGTTTTTTTCAGGAATACTAGTTTTACAGAGAGAGACAGATCAAGTTGATTACTTGCACTTCTCAGTTATGATGCGACATGCCAACCACTTTAATTTCATTATAGTGGCCAAATGGAAATGTTACAAAGTAAGATGAATAAACAATTATGACTCACAATGCACTCAAATTATATGATCATTCTTCCAACTGCCATAATATTTAGAACTGAACTCACACAGTAATTATAATCACATGCAGGGGAGAGACTACTGGACAATTCTCCAGGCTTCTTCCTTCAGTGCCCCCCCCATGAAAGAAAAGGTCACTAACAGGACCAGAAGAGGGCTTAGATACTAGAGTAGTCCACTGATCACATGTATTGTGTGTTGTTTAAATTTTGAAAATTATCTTACAGGAAAAAATTCCTGTAGAGATGGAAGAGAATGGCCTTTGCTGAAGGACATTTTACCTGTGCTCATTAACACAGTTACATATGGGTTTACACTTTACAGAACTTTGGTACAGCAGAATGCAGGGATATACACAACATTTAGCCTCAAATTATTCTTCTGATGATAAATTGATGACACTTTGTAACTACATTTACCATTTATAGGCAAAATATTAGTGAATAATTTACATTCCTCTTTATTTATGGTGTTTTAGAGGTTAGCTATTCACAACAGTTCCTGCCCCCTGGAGCTTGCAATCACGCATATTATGCACTGTTTAGTTGGATTTTGCATGGTCAGCATGGTTTTGAACTGTGGTGGAAATCAAAGTATAAGAGTAAAAATGTCCCTCCAACTGTGACTTTTATCATCTAATATGTCTGACTTTACATATTCACTGTTATACAGTATATTCAAAGTTAAGTTTCTGAAATGAAGCAAGAAAACTGCCAGTGAAAGTATTGCTTGCTGATACTAATGTAAAGAAAAGACTTGAAAGGCCTTTCAGCATGCTGTTTCATCATCAACATGTTTGTTCATGGACTTGTCCTGGTTAATTGAGTTTTGAAAATCAGAATATAAACAGCATAAATAAAACAATTAAATCAACGTGTAATGTATTTGTTACTTAGCCTGTTTTATTCTCAATTAAATATTCATTTTTTAAAAGCCTCCTACAGAATATGAAATGACTTTCTATAGCTTGAAAAGGAAGCTATCAAAAAGGGAAAAGCAGGGAACAGTAGAATGTCACATAACACTGAAACACTGAAGCATATATCAAATAAAAGCTCTAGTGGTTTAAATGCATTAAACAAAAATATGTTGTTTAGCTCTTTACTATTCATAACAGAGTGCATTATTGTAATGGTTTCCCCCAGTCCTCTTTTAAAGTATATATATATGAAATATTTCCATGTTGCAAATACAAATACCTGCTGTTTTTTTTTTATATATTAAATCCCCTTTGTTACATAGCTTATACAAAATGTTTGAGCAGAAGCCCCCTCTTTACAGTAATGTCCACATCAATCTCAACACAAGGGGGATATTTATAAAAGTCAAAATGTTTTTCAACCTGTTAGCTGTCGCATGACCTTAACATCACTGCATTCTTCTGTTCCTGTTTGTGCTCCTGACTCCAGTTCACCTTGTTATATTATTAAAGAGACAGTACCTTTTACCTGCATATTACTTAAAAAGACAATACCTGTACTCTGAACTGACAGTCCAGCTACAACTAACGGGGGGGAGGGGTTTGCCAGGTGGCCACGACATGGGAACCTCCTTGCAGCATAGGCAAAACCTTTCCAGTATTCGAACCCCAACCACACCCAACTGGCTCTCCCAGCCGCCTTTTAAACTGGGCTTTAGCCTACAGCTGGGGAGATCTATAAAACCTGGACTGACCTCAAGTGATAAGTTCTCATTATTGGGGCATAATATCTCCCATCAAACATTACACCATCACAGAGCATATAATAATACAAAGGCACATCCTTAAAAAACAATTTAGTTATATAGCATGTCCATATATATGCAAACACTTACCATATAGGAACCACATATACTGTACAGCCATGAAAGAAAAGAAGGAGGACTGCTATTAAAGCATCCTTGAAAGAGAATTCTCTCTGCAATTACGGTATCAACGCAATCCCTATTCGCTACATTCAACACCCTTCTACACCCCTCCCCCCAGATACACTAACCCCTCTTCACTCCCCCCAAGACTTTGCAATATTCTTCAAAAGCAAAGTAGATATTATCCACAAACATATATCTATTTCTCCAGATAACACTGAGATACTTTTACCTAAATTTCCCTGAGTTTCTGAATTCCTTTCTTCCTGCTACCCAGTCTGAAGTTTCTCAACTTCTCTCTTGCTTTCCTGTCAGAACCTGCTTGCTTGACCCCATGCCTTCATTTCTACTAAAGTGCTGCTCTGCTCTTCTGCCCTTGTACCAGCCCTAAAGCACCTGTTCAACTCTTCCCTGTCCTCTGGTATCTTTCCTTCTTTATTCTAACAGGACTGCGTCAAACCCATCCTCAAAAAAACTACACTGGACCCTCAATGCCTCTCTAGTTACTGTCCTATCTTTCTCTTGCCTTTAGCTTTTAAACTTCCGGAACATCTGGTCTTCACTTGCCTTACTAACTATTTGTATGCCCATCATCTCTGGGACCCTTTGCAATCTGGTTTTTGGCCAGGGCACTCTACTGAGACTGTTCTGTACAAACTTGAAAATGATCTCCAGATTGCCAAAGACAAAGGACACATTCCTATTATTATCCTCCTGGACCTATCCTCTGCATTTGATACTGTTGTTCACTCCCTACTTACTTATATTCTCCATGCGCTTGGTGTCTGTAATCAAGCTGCATCTTGGCTGACCTCTTACCTATCTGATCACTCCTTCTTTGTCTCCCATGCTAGTGACTCTTCTCTTCTTATCCCATTTAGTGTGTGGGTGCCTCAAGCCTCTGTTCATGGTCCCATACTGTTCTCCCTGTACACACTTTCTCTGGGTGACATCATCAGCTCATTTGGTTTTAAAAAACAACTGATCAACAAAAACACAATATGTGCTAAAAGCAGCGCCTCTATAATGTGAAAACAACTTAGTGTCCAAATAAATCTTGAAAAATGTGCTGCCTCCTCCTTCGGGAGTCCGCTTCTTACTCCCCTGTGACCAGAACCGATTCAGCAAAATCTAGAAATGAGGAAGCGCACAAACATAGTGCCTTAAAAGTTTTAAAGAATATATATTGAAAGTGTCCCAAACGTGCCAGTCGGTTATCTATACCGACTGGCACGTTTGGGACACTTTCACTATATATTCTTTAAAACTTTTAAGGGACTATGTTTGTGCGCTTCCTCATTTCTAGATTTTGTTGAATCATTTGGTTTTAAATACCACCTGTATCCAGATTCCACCCAAATTTACCTATCTGCTACTGCTCCAACACTTGAAATCAAAACTAAAAACTCTAATTGTCTTCTAGCTATCTCCTCTTGGATGGCCTGATGCCATCTCAAACTTAATGTTGATAAAACTGAACTGATTATTTTCCCACCTAAACCTGGTCCTATTCACTCCTTTTCCATTTCAATTGCTGATGTGATCAGTAACCCTGTTACTTCTGCATGTTGTCTAGAGGTGACTTTTGACTCTGCTCTTTCCTTCTTTTAGCACATTGCTATCACTGTTAAAAACTGTCTATTTTTGCTTCATAACATTGCCAAGATCTGTCCATTTTTCTCTCTGGCCACTGGTAACACCATCATGGATGCCCTGGTTTTATCCCACTTGGACTATTGCAGTGCCTTTCTAATTGGCCTTCCAGTTTCCCATCTTTCCCCGCTCCAATCTATTCCAAATTCTGTTGCTAGAATCATCTCCCTATCTCCTCAGAAGTCTCCCTCCCAATTCCTATCTGCTCCTTGACTCCCAGTTTAAATATGTATTATTTACAGTGTCCTACTTTTGACATCAAATCACTTTACTTTTTTGCCCCTCCCTAAATATATTCCCTTGTCTGCTCATGTACACCTAGCCATCAACTTCGCTCTTCACAAGACAAGCTTCTTAATGAACCCCTCACTAAGACCACCCATTCTCGTCTTAAACCCTTCTCTCTTACTGCACCTTATCTTTGGAATTCTATGCTACCTCCGCCAGGAGCAATCTATCAATATCTCCAAAACAAAATTGAAATCTTACCTCTTGGAGCACTAACACTGATTTTCATGTCTATATTTTATCTTTAAGCAACTATTTATTCTATTTTGTATTTATTTTCTTAATTGCCACCTATAGGCTAATGAACTGACACTTTATTCTACTGCACTTGTTACCCTCCTATCTGTTTATATAAGTCTTCCTTCTATTTAAATTGTAAGCTCTATGGGGCAGGGACCTCCATCCTCTTGTTTCAATCATGGCCTAGCACTTAGAGTGATGTATTTACTTCATTATATGCTTGTAATTGACTTAATTTTTTCTTTGTTAAGCACTTTTCCCTTGTCTGTATTATAACTGTATATTGTACAGCGCTGCATAACCAAGTGGCGTTTTATAAATAAAAATACACATACATACAATATATGCAGCCAAATTAAGCCTACCAATGATTTATTAATCCAACCATCTTCATACTTAGCCATTGTATCTGTCTCTGCCTGCTTCCTCATTCCTTTTGATAGTAGTTTACTATGAGTTTAGATAAGAGCAAGGTTACAAGGTCTCTTTAATCTTGAAATTTACCAGTACACATCATAGGCTAGCAAATCTTCAAGTATGGACTCTAGCTTACAAAATGAGAAATGTGTATAATAAAGGAAATATTGATCTCCACAAGTTACTTTTTAATACATAAAACATTTGGTTTATTTCATTATATTGACACATCATACAGTACTATGTACGATCTCTCCCAGAGAAGCTGTTCACTAGCCAGGCATTTTGTTTTCTATAGTATTCTATTCCAGGGTCAATCAGTTGAGCTTTCAATTTTCCAGGATTCTCCATCAATAGCCTCTTTACTAACGACTTGTATTAAATCTCCCCTATCTTCATTTATTCTTGGGAAATGAGGAACATTTTTTTGAGGTCACTTTACACATGTCCAATATATCCTAATAACGAATCTGCTAAACTTAGTGTCTATTGCTATTCTTACAGATAACATCTCATTAGTGTTTCTGCCTCCAGTGAAGGCAAATAAAGAATACTTCTCTGCTTCGACTTTGCCTTATAATATCAGAGAATATGTAATTAGCTACTTTTACTTTTTTTCATGAAAAAAGAAAAAACATCAGCACAGGACATATAAACTAGTATAGTAAATAATTTTAGCACTGAAAACAAAGCTATAGCAATATTTTAATAGGCAATTATAAAATCCTACCCTGTCATTTCCATAAGTGCTTGTCTGATACAGGGAAGGAAACTGTGTTATCACAAAACGTTGTTTTTAGGGGAGCATAGCAAGGAAATCTTCCTTTTGTGGCGACCTTCAAATTCTAACTTTATGTTCACAAATGGCTTTGTAAGAGTCTGCACTTCTCAATATTATAAAACCTTTTCAATAAGCTTAATTTAAAGCTATAAATACAAGCAATTGTGACTTAAGCAGATGCAGAAAGAAGCAGTGTGCGCCAGTCACACTCAACCACTTCAAATTCATATTCAACGAATTATTATAATTCACTCTTAAATACTAAAATACATAGCAAACGGCAGCCAGAACAGGATAGAATAAATAACTCAGTTGACAAGTAAGTGAATATAAAGGCAGACATTTGAAAAAGAGAAACAGATGGAGCAGAACAATACAAAATCCTGCGATAAAATGTACAAACACTCATCTTAATTTCCTAATCATACCATACACACAATGTTATCATTCATTTTTGAAGCATTATACAATTACAAGGCCCTTTACAACTGAAGAAAATGTATTTTGATAATGAATTAAAACAAGAGAAGCAAAGCCAGACATGTACCTTTTATTGAATAAACGCTCTTAGCAGGGTTGGGAAATGGTGCAATAACTATTGATGCAGCTGAATTTATGAACATTTTTAACTAATAAGTGCTGGAAACTGTGATCTAGAAAATCATTTTTTCTTGGGCACAGATTCTAAAATGATTTTTATTCTAATCTGGGGGGGTGGTCCTACTAGATTTGCATCCTGAGCCAAATCTGCCAGGTTGTACCTAGCTATCCAGCAACATTTTCTTCCAGCAGCATGAAGGTCCCCTGGTATGACTAGACATTAAATCAGAAGCTTATCTCTAATATATAAAAGCTTTTTTCTTCTGATAGGTCTTTTACCTTCAGTTAGTGTCTTTGTTTCATGGTACAACTAACGGGGAGAGAAATTAATGTAAGGCTAGCAGAAATGTATCTTTTGCACTTGAAATGTTAAATTACCAAAGATTTCCTTTAAATGATATTCCTCCAGAATGTTTTTGCAAAATTTAATATAAAGAGAAAGATGTTCCATAATGAAAGTTCCAATAATAGAATCCGGTCTCCTAAAGAGTACCTCAACATGCAATGTTTTAGCTGTGATACATTTGTAAAATGCAGGGGTGTAGCTATAGTAGTCTGAGCAATCATGACTTTGACTGGATGGCCAGTGTGCCTAGCAACACTGCAAGCGACCTCTGAAGCTTATTGACATGGCACCCCCTCTGGAACCCAGTGAGTGTCTCCTTTTTTTAGTCTGAGGAGAGGCATGGGTGTGGTACTCTGGGGGTGCCCCAGTATGGATTTTGGTCAGATACCATAAGGTATACACTTGTACTTGACTGGTGCATCTCTTGTGTAACTAAACCCTTTCCTAAGCTTAGACTTTTGCCACTGTTTCTTCACATTTGATACAACCAATTGCAGGCTATGTAAAACTGAACTTTTAAGCCAGTAAAGGAGAACTAAATGCTTGTTTTCTTAGGGTTAATTATGAAGGGGTGAAATACTTACCAATGCTGCCTCCTGCTTGTGTCAACACTGCTCTTTGTTTCTCCTCCATGCAGACGGCAATCCTCTTCACTTCCTACTTCCTGTGGAAATTTGGGGAGCAGAGTCAGATCAGAATTCTGCTTCTGCACGCTGGTGACCATACTGCTGACCAAAACACAACAAAATGGTGACATTATCCTTTCTTATATGAATGCATAAATATTGCCAGTATGTATAAATTAATATAGAAAGATATAGTTATAGTGACATTGTCTACTTTAAACAGATCCATGTGAAGATGATGTAACATTTACTTCAATACGCCTATTCATGGGTAAATTCACTACAGTATACTACCACTAATATTTGCCTGGCTATAATCAGAAAGCACTTAATGACAATTCGATTTATTGACATGACAATATGTAGTTTAGTAAATATGCAGAAATTACCTTGTTACAACAAAGGTAAATTGTCGCAATATATGGCAAATTCACTTTGGCTGGCAAATTCACTATTTCATGAATAACTCTCTTGGTCTGCATTCTTATTCCTATTTACCCAGGCTTTCTCCTTATCCATCTCTCTTTGACAGACTTATTTCTGTTAGCAGGATAATAATCAGTCCTGTCAGCTCCAGGGGAATGTTACATGCAATACCAAATACAAACACTAGGTTGGTATTAGGACTTTTTATCCAAGCCTCAGTGAATTTTAGAGTGCATAAAACAAGTAAACAAAGCCATCTCACCAGCAACAACTAAGTTTAAAGGCAAGAAAACACTTCAAAACCTAAAACTGCAACAAAGGAACCATCAAAAAAGTAACCAAACACACAAAACCAACACCCAATACATTTAAAAATAACCAGCAAGGATTGGGTTAAAAATAACAAACAATAAGAGATAACAAACACAAGAGATAAGGGACGCATTGTGAAACAAGAGATTAGGGGCCCATTGGGAAACAAGAGATCAGTGTCCCACCAGGAAACAAGAGATCAAGGAGGCTGTGATGCAGAAACATGTAGTTTAACTATTACTTTACAGTACACAGCTCAACATGTTTCTTCCATTTTATCAGTTGTGCAGAAAACAATCAGACACACTAAAACAAAAAACCAGTTCCATTGTGACTGCATAGGGATTTATGAACCTCACACAACACTGGAAAATCTGTCTGCATAGCCTCTTAAATGACATATAATGAAACCTTGACACTGCTGATGACAGCCTACCTCAGACCCCAAACATCAATTGAAACCAATGAAAAATTGCAAATAATATATTTATAAATTAATAAGTGAACTTTTACATTATGATCTAGTGCCAACTGCACAATAGGACGCAGTATAGAAATTATATGTATATGTTAAGATAGAGTTGGTTGTGTTAGTCCAAGGATGCAAAAAAAACTTTCGAGATATTCTGTCTTCCTCAGGTGAAAGCAATACTGAGTTCAGTTAGGAAGATTCTGTACTAGCAGTCATAAATAATGTCAGGAGTCCAGCTGGAAATGACCCTCTGCTCTCAAAGATTGGACCTATGGGTCAGCCTTGGTGACATGTGGAAAACTGGTAGCTATCGCCATTTGTATAGTAAACCAAACACTGAAGTTGTTCAAGTTAGTTTGTCTATACACAGCAGTAAGCATAATGGTTGGGTAAGATTGGTTTGCTGTATTAGTTAAGGTTACAAAATCAGTGATGGACATTTCCCACAATACAAAAGGTATTATATACAAAGCAGAGCTATTGTCTTAGCCTGTTATTTTAGGAGAAAGAAAAATCAATTTCTTTAATTTAGGTACAGATAAATTGATAAAGAAGCAAGCACTGCCCAATTGACATACTCCAATGTTGCCAATAAGAATTGCCAAAGAGACAGAAACAATTACTTTGCAGCAGCTATAAGATTATCACTAAGAAAATATACTATATGGAGAGACAAGTTAGTCTCCAGTAATGCTTCCTCCACAGATCTTATATCGTCCTCCTGTGGGACTGAGGTATATCAACATTCAGTGCTGATATGACAAATATAGAATTTAGGGGGAATTTACTATTGTGCGAATTGAGCTGCGAATCCTTCCACTCACTTTGCACATGGTGTTATGCACTCACTGATGTCCTGCACGCGGACATCAGCGAATGCTTTAAAGGGATGCCAGTCTCGGCGAGACAACTCGAGTTGCCTCGCTGAGACTGGAATCCCTTTAAAGCACTCACTGATGTCTGCGTGCAGGACATCAGCGAGCGCATAACAGTCTGTGCGAAGTGAGCCGAAGGATTCGGAGCTCACTTCGCACAATGGTAAATTCCCCCCTTAATTGCATAATTTCCTCAAATCAGATAAACACCACAAAAAAAACCCAAAAAGAATCAGTAAAATCTTTTAGATTGGTAAGTATTACTTTAACCGGGGTAAAAATCTATACATTTGGCCAGTAGTTCCAATACTAAAAAAACTCCCAAACCAGTCTCCAATTCACATTTTTGCTCCTCTGGAGTTTGAACCTGCAAATTATCAGCCAATTCCTAGGCCTATATAATCTATGTCACTTCCTGCTATTCTTGCTCAAGATGGTTTCTGCTTCCCATAGTGCAAGCCATACCTGCTTTCTGTTTGATATTCTGTGTACCAAGACTATGACTTATCAGCTACTCTGGTTTCCTCACTCCTTGGTGTTGTCTAACCACATTGTGTTTTCCTTTCTGGTTTCAGCTCTGTTGTACAGTTATGCCCTTTGTCCACCTGTCCTGACCTCCACCTGTTAGACTGTTAGAGGTCTGGGGCCACAAAAGTGCTTTGGTGAAAACTGGGGTAACACTGGCATTCATCTCACTGCCAGGTATAGCAATGATTCAACTTCTGACCTTGTAAAAAATCTTATCTTTGAAGTTAAATTCGTGAATTGTATAGCTTTCTTTCTATTCTTTACGGATTGCAGCCATCTTGCTAAACAGACCTAGCTTTGGTCCCATTTTTTTCTATAGTCCTTGACATAAAGCGTGAACATGCATGTGTGCCCTAAGGTCAGATTTTTAAAGCTAAATAACTTACTTTATATGCACAATTTAGTATTTGTGGAACACAAATTGAATGCATAGGAACTATGAATACATTTGAGGCACTTTAATTTTGTGGTTTTACTGTTATTCTAAAAAGGTGTACCAGACCTTAAAATTAGGTACAAATGGGGGACCTGACTGATGACAAACGGTACAAGTCACCTAAATGTGTGATGACTTTAAAGCTCTAAATGATGTATTCTGTTTCAGAATTACTGTATGCTAGTGGTAAAGATTTTAGGATGTCATTTGGCTGCTTTATTTTTAATGAACAGCAGATGTTAAACATATTGGAAGTAAGTTTCAATCTTATCAGTTCATTTAATTTCACAGGTGTTTTGTACAAGTAGTGGAACAGCACATTATACAAGTATCTTGAAGGGGACTCGCATGCTGAAACAATAAAACATATAAATATTTTGTATTTTGTAGTACTTTTAGACTGGCAAATGTTATCTGATGTGTCCACAACATTTTATACACTGAACCTCCAAAAACAGTTAAAAATACAACCAATTAATGTCATTTAATTCAAGTAAGTTAGAATAACTGCATACTACCTTATGAGAGCAAAATGAAGCCAAGATTTTCCAATGCCGCTTCCTAATGTGAATTCATTACTTATCAAATAGCTAGCCTGCATGACTTTCAGGTTTCCTGCATATTACAGCTTCATTCAGCACAATCAGAGTCTATTCAGCTGGGCTTCTGTGGCTGCTAATCCATCCAGTCTCTCCAGTTATTGTATCCAGAAAAGTTCCTTTCGTCTGGTGCAAACTAAGGGGGTTATTGACTAGAGTGAGAATTCAACTGTCAAAGTGACTTCTCATCACTTCAGGTGGCTTCGTCCTGATTCTATACTCATTATTGAAAAAACAGCAGATTCCCATAGCGTCAGAATTCCCATAGCATCAGTAGCAGTCTATTTTGCATCAGTAGCAGTCTATTGTGTAATGTGTGACCGTCATTAGCTGGCGAATTCACCGCTCCAGAGTTTGCTGAATACCCAAATATGGAAAAGTGGCGAATTCACACATTTACAAAACAATTCGGACTTTGTTCAATAACCCCCTAAATCTTCCTCCCTAGCACACACTTTTTCTGGAATTTACAAGAGCAAAATAACTGGTGCTTCTGGGTGGCCATGTGAGTTGGGCATGGAACAGGCTGGCAGTGTTCCATAACCTGGCTTACCATGCAGTTGTATAGTCATCGCTACAAACAGGCCATTCTTGGCAACTCCTTTTTTTATTTTTATGATAGAATTCAAAAATCATTAGCAATTTAAATTTACAGAAGACATCAATTAATGCAAAATTAATTTTCGGGGATGTCTTATTTTTGGAACATGGTACTGGTACGGTATATTTCTCATACTTTACTGCAGCTAGGTCTTATTTTCGGGGATGTCTTATTTTTGGAACACGGTACTGGTACGGTATATTTCTCATACTTTACTGCAGCTAGGTCTTATTTTCAGGGCATGTCTTATTTTTGGAACACAGTACTGGTACGGTATATTTCTCATACTTTACTGCAGCTAGGTCTTATTTTCAGGGCATGTATTATTTTTGAAACACGGTACTGGTACGGTATATTTCTCATACTTTACTGCAGCTAGGTCT
>WMED01007403.1:0-12590 GCA_019650415.1 Pipa parva
TTGGTCTGAGGGACCGTGAACTGGCCCCCTGTGTAAAAAGTTTGGGGACCCCTGATTTATAATGATAATATTGTCACAGTCACGACTTTATTGTGGGAAAATTGTCGGAATCTTAACTATAAAAAAATTGCTGCAACTTTACAATAGGGAAATTGTAGCGGTTTTACTATGAGAATCTGCTGTTTGCGAATTCGACAGTTGAATTCACACCTTAGTGAATAACCTAAAGTCTTTTTTACTAGGGTCCCTGTAGAGTCATGTGAATGTAGTTTTAAACTATTTTGTAGTATGCAGTGATAAATATGTTTTATATCACGTGCATATAGTCAAGACATACTATATTTTAAATATGTGTAATATGCAAACTAAAAAATAAAATAATAAGAACAACAGTGGCCTCTTAAGTGCTAACATAGCTCACTGGAGTACTAATGCATTATACATCGCAGACTCTTTATGTGACCCCAAAATAAAAACAGAGAAAAATATAAAATGAGAGTGCCTTCACAATTACAATAGTTCTCCAATGTTTTTCCAAGAAGCCTATTTTCAAAAGCAAATCTCCTGACCCAGAAATTCTACAGGTTTAAGCATGACATTCCAAGTGACATAAACACAGCATCAGCTAGCTACCTTTACATTGACCAGAAAAACATTATATGCCATCTCCTTTATATATAATTCATTAAGGAATACTCTAGAATTTATATAATGAATCAAGAGTGGAATCAAGAAATATCTCTTTGTTTCTGATTGAAGCACTTAAAGTCTGTAAGTTCTAAGGCACATATTTATCAAAGTGCACATTTTTCATGCCTAAATTTATGACAATTAACCACTTCTCCAACTTGACATTTTTAGCGAAGATCATTATTTACTGCAGTGTGGCAAATTGTTGCACCATTTCTCATTTTTTCATTGTGAATGCAACAAAATTCAACTATTAAGCATGTCAAAAGGCATACTGGCGTGAATAAACTAAACACCCCAAAATAGAGAGGCGCGCAAGGGTATTTCCAGATGTCAACATTGGCTATTCATTTTAAACAGCCATCTTTGGATTTTTCAGCCAAACCATCCCCATAAAGTGTGGGCAACTATATGACTAAAACAGGGACCAAACTATTTTTTTTGTTTCTGTGTAAAAGAAGTATATACTTAAAGTCATAGTGAGGTGGCAATTGAGGAGACAATGCTAGTGTTGTGTGTTCATAACCTGAGCTATTTACAAGAAATCCTAAGGGTTGTCTTTTGAAATTCTAGGACCTGTTGCAAGCAAAAGTAGCAGTCTGTTGGTGATCTAGGTGAGCAGTCTGTGTGCAATCCAACAAAAGAAGGGTCTCTGCGGGAGAATCTTGGGCTTTGTGAGCCAATCACACTGTGGGGCAATCTGAACCTCTCTAGTGCAATATGAGCTGTCACTGGGAGATGTTAGGGGGAACGAATGGACGATAATGAAGGCTTTGTTGAGACGCTGGGGTAATGATGAGACAATCTAGGTACTATGGCACTGCTGGGAGCTCTGCAGGACAAACAGAGACATCCAGAGTTCAATTAGGCAGTTTGTGGATGTTTAATGCTCTGGTGGGCAATTTCTGCACTATGAAGCCCAGGTGGGCATGGAGGAGCTAATCCAGGGTTTGTGGGGGCACAGGACAAGCGTGGTACAATTGGGTGCTATTCAGGACTATATGGTTTTGCAGTGAAGGCATTCAGGTGCCAGTAGGGGCCATATGTGGGAAATCAATTTGAGAGAACACTGGGAGCCATATTTGGAGCACTGGGGGAGCCATGTCACAGACACTGAAAGTGCTTTATTTTTCTTGCAGAGAAACTCAATCAACACATGCTCCAGGTTCCTATTGGTCTCTGTGACCAACAGTATCATAGGAGTTCTCCCCCAATGACTCTACCAGTATGCCAGAATACCCTCCAGCTTTATTCAAGCAATATTTATATATTGCTGCTATTTCACCAATGTTAATTGGTCAAAAAAAAACTCTTTGACTTTTATAATGTAAAATCTTAAATTTCATAACAGACAGGAAGTAAAAGAATTCTCATAAAAATACAAAGAAATGATAAAAATAATAATCATTAAATGCTCAAGATGCTGTACAATTTCTGTCATGAATAAACTGTAACCAACTTGCAGTCATTGTTTACTTTTTATAAATGTGAGTAGCCCTGTGAAAGTGGGAAATACGTTTTTACAAGTGCGTTACAAGTCACCTGATGGCATACTGGAATGCTGCATAGGTGCACCTGAATTCTCTTCCATTTGTGAGAGTAAAGCCACTGAACATTTGATGTAATAACCAGTTCATGGCCTCCACATGCAAGATTAATAGGATTATTTTGTGCACATTTTTGCATTCTTAGACTTGAAAGTGTACAATGACCATGGTGTAATACTCTGAATTGGGGAAATACTGATATGTGTTATTACAGAAGAATCCATAACCATTCCAAGTCGGAGCAGATCATTCCACGAGGAAAGACAGCTATTATTTTAAATTGAACTATGCTAGTCATCCTAATTCTGAAGGCAAAGTCCCTCTGAAACTATAGCATAATTGAACTTCCACTACAACAAAATAGTTTAGTTCCAGCAATAAAAACCTTTGTATAGTATATTTACAAAATTCAACCTGGAAAACAAAGCACTTAGGTTACATAAGAGTTTGGTCAATGACTTCCAAATATTCCATTTATGTTCACCTTGCAACTCCTGCTGTTACTCTCAGTGGTACAGTACAGTTATTTTGAGCTTTCACACATCTTGTTAAACAAAAAAAAAAAAAAACTGAGTGTAGAAGTAAGAAATTCAATTGCAGTTTCCATCATCTGAAAAAAAATATTTCCACTGTTTCCCCCCACTGAACACACCAAACTAGTAATTTTTAAAGACTAAAATGTGTAGATATGATTTATTTCCTATTCAGTTACTAGCATGCTAGAATCATAATAAGGATACTTAAATTACAGAATATGTTGTTCTTTCAACATCTATTCCATCCTCTACAAAATAGCATACTTTCTGCAAAACCTATGTGTTTTTTTTAATCATCCATGAATATGCAATTTCATTTTTTTACAAATGTCATAAATCTGGGAATCTTTTCATTTTCTGCCATGTAATTATAATGTATACTTGGCGACTGATCTGGTGTTATTATGTAAACATAGCTTGCAATTAATCCACCTACTATATCCACACTATAGTGGTGATATAACTGCATACATACATATAAAACTCCTTTATACTAAGCCAATTGCTGACACAAAGAGTTACAAAAATGTTCAGGGAAGAAATAATACTTGCAGTTTGTTTCCCTTAATTAGTTTTCCTGAGAGCTGACATTTTCCTCTTCCCCCTCTTTTGTTTTGCAAGTCAGGCAAGACGAGAAGAAAAAGCTGCCTGACTGCTATTGGTTAAACAGTGTGGTGACCTTTTGGCCTCATAAATTAAGTAGGAGAGCAGGAGATTACAGAATATAAACCGACTTGTGTGAATCATTAAGTAGTACGTAGGTGCAAATATGTTCGGGGGAGGGTACATTTTCATGGAAAACTGGCCAGTACAAACACACATTTCCTGGGGCAGGAGATTATCAGTGCTGCCTACTCAATCATTCTGCATCACATGAAACATCTGCTGGCGAGAACCGCTTCTCACTAAGGTATGATACTGCATATGTAAAGATGTATTCTGACTATACAGTAGTTCCCCTGTAAAAAACAAAATGATTGCCGAACAGAGTAATGTGAAAACGAAAATTGCGAAAGTGAGATGCGCTAAAACTTAAAAAGTGAAAAGTGTCTAATTTTCAAATAATCAAACAATTGAAAATAACGTCCCCAATAAACGTGGTAATAAAGTCACTTTGTTGTGTAGTTATGTTATAATCAGATTCGCTGCTCCTTCTCCAAACTGGAACCGCCCTTTGTCCCAAATTATCAGGAAAACCGTTGTTAAAGAAATCTGTGGAAGAAGCGCAGAAAACACACTATCTAGTGCTTTATCCAATATATATCAATGATAATTAGAATAGGACCCAACGTCCACTCCTTAGTCGGTCCCGCAGGAACATACGAAGACGTGAGGATAGAAGTAATGAAAGAAGCTTTGTTTATCCCAATAAGTTCAAGACTGGTTTAGACCCATAAAGAAAAAAAACCTCTGAGAGGAATAAGGATAGAAGCAATCATGTTGATACTAACTCCTTTAGAGTACAATCCCCTAAGAAAGCGGTATATCCTGTGTTTACCAGAACTATGAGGAATAGTGAAAGAACTTTTGAGAAATATGGCAGGGAAAATTCAACACAAAAAGGAAGTTTTTTAAGTCAAAGTACGAACAAAGGAAAGAGGAGAAAAACAGAGACAGAGGAGGAAGAAGACGAGGAAATAGAGCAGGTCACAAAATACAGCAGAAGAGGAAGAGAAGTGAACAGAACAGTGAAGCATTAAATAACTCTAACAACATTTATAACCTATCTGATTACAAGCTTAGTGAAAATGAAATTAATGTGCTTAATAGAGGATTGTCATTTGCTCCTACCAGTAGAGCAAACAAATTTGACAATTTTATCGCTTTTAATAAATTTTTAAGAAGATTAACACTTAAGAGACAGTTTTTATTACATCCAGACACTCCCAGAACAGAAATTTCTAAATTTCCTAAAAATAATAAAAGTAACTTTTATCCTTCCAACTCTCAGGGGCATTGTTTAAAAACTTTTAAAAGTGTAGTAGAAGCTGAATTGGATAAGAAAAAATTTCATATAAAGAGGTATAACCTTAATAAAACTGAACAAATTGTTCTAAAGAATTTATGCTCCAGAAAAGAGTTGATATTTAAACCAGCGGATAAGGGAGGAGGGATTATTATCCAAAATAGAAAAGATTATTTGGAAGAAGCATTCAGAATCTTGGGGGATGCCAACACATACAAGATTTTAGATGGGGATCCCACTAAGAAATTTTTGGAGGAGCTGACAGTGATTTTAAAAAAGGCAAAATCAGACAACATCCTGAGTAAAAGGGAATATGATTATCTTTTGAATAGAAATGCGAAGGTTGCACTATATTACCATCTCCCAAAGATTCATAAAAACAAAAAAAGGCCACCAGGGAGACCGATAATTTCGGGCATCAATTCACTCACAGCGAATTTGGCCGAATATGTCGACTTTTTTCTACAGCCGATTGTAACGTTACAAAGGTCCCATCTAAAGGATAGTACTAATCTTATTAAGAAATTACAGAATCTAAGATGGGACAGGGACTATTTGTGGATTACATGTGACGCCAATAGTCTTTACACATGCATCCCACACATTTTAGGGATTGAAACTATAAAAAACAGATTAATTAAGTATAGTACATTGGAAAGTGAACATATAGAATTCTTACTGATATGTATTAAATTTATATTAAACAAAAAATTTTTTGTTTTTGATGGGAAATATTACCTACAACTGATTGGCACAGAGATGGGGAGTAAGGTCGCCCCGTCGCTGGCCAATCTATTCATGTCAGTATGGGAAAAAGAAGCAATTTGGAATAATTGCCCATTTTCAGCACATATAGTTCTTTATGTTCCTTATATCGACGACCTTCTATTCATTTGGAAGGGCAGTGAGTCCCTTGCTATAGAGTTCATGATGTACTTAAATGAGAACACTTATAACTTAAAATTTTCGTATGAGATGGATGCTAGTGAAATAAATGATTTGGACCTCTGCCTCTTCCATATTGACAATAGAATAGAAACAAAGCTGTATAGGAAGAGCACGGATGTTAACAACCTCCATTCAGTGGTCATTTAAGGAGATGGATAAATAACATCCCCTTCAGTCAATATTTGAGAGTTAAGAGAAACTGCTCTAGAGTGGAAGATTTTGAAAAACAATCAGAGGATTTGACAGAAAGGTTCCGTGAAAAGAAGTATCCAGAATTTCTCATACGTAATGCAAGGATGAAAGCTACGAAGATTGAAAGGGAAGAAATTTTGAAAGAAAAGGTTTCTTTACAAAAAACACAGATTGAGAAATCAGACAAGTATGAAACTGCCTTTATTTCAAAATACAATTGTAACGTTGAAGAGATAGCTAATGTGATTAGGAAATACTGGTCTATTGTTAAGGATGATCCTGTGTTAGGCCCGTTTTTACCAGAGAAACCTTCATTTATTTATACTAGAAATATTTCCATCAAAAACATGTTAGCACCCTCCAATGTGATGCTTAAGGATAAGAAAACTATAACAAACTCCAATGGAATAGTGGGCACATTTAGATGTTCAGCGGCCAGATGCACCTGCTGTGAATTTATAGCGGATAGAAATATGCAGTTACAAATTATGGGAATGAAAAATATGAAACAATATTGGCATTGTAAAAGTACATATGTTATTTACATTTTGATTTGTCCCTGTGGCCTTAAATATGTTGGGAGGACTAAAAGAAGTCTCTCCCGACGTATTTATGAACATGCACGTAACATCAAATTAGGTGTTAAAACAAGTTCAGTTTCAGACCATTTTTGTAAGGTGCATAATAAAAATCCCAAAGGTATGAAGGTTTGGGTTTTGGAACAGGTAAACTTGGGCATTTTGGGAGGTGACAGGTTCTTGACACTTAGAAGACGAGAAAGCTATTGGATTTTTAAACTTAAAACTCTAGCTCCAACAGGCTTAAACTTGAATTTAGATCTAGCAGCCTTTTAAAATAATAATATTAAAAGATCTTCTTAATAAAGGAGGATGAATTTAGTTTCCCTTTAACTGCTATTGTTCTTAATGGTTGATAAAAAGTGTGCTAATTTAATTTTAAAAAAGGTTTTTAAAAAAAGCGTTTTAAAAGATTTTAAAATAATTATTTGTGGTATATTTTAAGATTTGTTCACTACTTGTATAAATTAATATTTAACAATTATAGCGATATTTGTTATAATTTGTACAATTTGAAATTGTAGTATCCCACTCTGTTTCTTTGTATTATTGTGATTTTCTGCTCTGTATTTACATGCTAGCTTTCATGTGTGGCTAGCGCTCCTTTAGCGATCCTGGAGGACTCAAAAATCCGGATGGAGGACCGGAACAGGACCTCTATGGTCATTTGGAACGCATTTGCATTCCATAAGCCTCAGCTCAGATGCCGGCATGTTAGTGTGAGCCGGATATGACGCTGTAGGTCATGACCCAGGAAGTGTCCCATCAGCAGCTACAAGAAGCGCGCCACAGATTTTTTATACCATATGTGGTTGTTGTTGACCGTTTTTATATGATTTGAAGTGGAATAAAGATTTTTTATCTACTTATCCTGCGGTATATTTTGGAGTACTGTGATGTTGATGCCTATGGATTCTGGAGAGCTTTGAAGGTTTCCTGGGATTGTTTGATATGCCTTTAAACCATTGCCTTCTGGTAAGCACATAGAACTACCAGGGCTTTATCACTTGAGAACAGAGTAAACCATTATCTGTGATCTTTAATTTTTCCTTATTTGGTTTCACTTTATAATTTGGAAAGAAGGTCAATTTATATGAAAAATACACATTGGTCAAAATAACATTGTAAAAGCCCACATACTACATTTAAAGGGGTTGCCCATTAAAATTAAACTTTTTAGTATGTTGTAGATAGGAACATAATAGTTTTCTAATTTTGTTTTAATGTTTGTCTTTAAATTTTTTTCTTATGTATATATAATTTTATTTATAAAGCACCACAAATTTATGCAGCGCTACAAAATACAGGTTTAGCTTGTTTTCATTAATCCTTTTGAACCAATTTTTGATGTTTGTAACAAATAGTGAAATAACTGCACATATTTAGGGATGTACTTATAATTTTAATTTTCACGGAAAAAATTAAAGTAAAAACTTTGTTACTGAAACAACAAGATTGCATTTCAGAAGAGATGGGCTTGTTACAGAGAGCAGGAGGCAGCGACAGAGCCTACAACCCTGTAGGGATACACCAGAAATGGTTAGGGTGGAGTAGGAGGCTGCGATACAGGTCCACAGGGACTTGGCGCAAGCTATACCTAGGGTGCATAGTGGGCTTCACTGCAGGGAAGACCCAGGTCGCGGCCCCTAGGTTAGCTGACCACTGGTGGATAGAATAAACAGAAGGCGTAGTCAAGTACAGGTCTGAAAAGTCAAGGCAAGGGGCAAGTATAGTAGCCGGGTCACAGGCAGAGATCAGGGCAGGCAGAATACAAGCTGAGTCCAGAATCAGGCCGAGGTCAAATAATGAGGAATAACAAGATACAGGCACAGAACAGAACCCTAGAACAAACAGTTCTAGGGTTATAATCGGGTGCCGGAAGTCAGGCCCAACTGCCTTATAAAGCCTAAATGGCAGGAAAACAGCTGTGACAGAAATGATGCGACCGCAACACATATTCGCAACTGCAGCGGAAGCATGTTGGCGCATTTTTGCAACCGTGATGGAAGTGCATTAGTCTTTCGTGAATGCGATGGAAGCGTGACGCATTTACGCAACGAAACCACATGCACATGACATACCCGCCGTGACTTCTGGTGAGTAACCTTCCTGACAAAGCCCGATTAGTAAGTATTTCCACCTCCCACCTTAAGAATCACCCCTACCACTAACAAGCTTTTCCCACTTTTTGTAAATATATATTTTTTTTATGTCTAGAAGAAAGACTAGACACAACATCTGTAGAGGCTTTCTGTTTATGCTATTACCTACCCCAGCATAAAAGCACTATATTATATAAAAAAAAATTTTAATAGATTTATATTTTGTCTTTTTTGGACTACATAGCTTGTTTTTAATCATCACAGTCTTAACGGCAGAACACATCATAATTACAAAATTAAGTCTCAAATATTTATTACACACTCTAGAGTATAAAGGTTGCATTATATATTCAAATTACCTCACTGACCTCTGCAAATAAATTCAAGGACATGTTACATAGCAGGAAGGAAGATTTATATCCATAGTTAATGGTTAAGTTATAGTTATACTTAATGGTATATATCAATTAACAGGATTTTGCTTCAAATGTGTATTTCTGAATAAAATAATACAATATTTACTTTTACTCATTTAATATTGTTGTCTATATTTGTGGTTTGCTTTTCTGGACAGTACAGCTGAAATGGGATATTCCCCTTAAAATGTATTTTAAATATGTCGTAGACAGTTGTAACAATTGGCAATTTGCCTTTAATTTTCATTTTTGTAATGGTTGCTACATTATATGGCTAATCTCTTTAATCATTCTATAACATTTTTCAGTTTGTCCTCAAATCCACTGTCTCATTGCTAGATTCAGCAAAATAAATGCAAGCAAGAAAGATTTGGATCAGAAAATTAAATAATAGAAAACCTACTAGCTACAAGATATGGAAAACATTAGCTAGGGGCTTATTCATTAAAGCATCAATTCAATTGTCTAAGTGTATTTGTGTCCCTTTCTGGTCGCTACGCTGTTTCTTGAGTAGTGCGGCTTAATGAGTTGGGCAGTAAGTGCCCTGTCATCAACCCCTTAATTTTCCACTTTGATTTGGTAAATTAAAACTGTCAAATTCTTTACACTAACAAACGCTGACACTTATAATTCAGCAATGTGCGAAGTGAGCTCCGAATCCTTCGCATCACTTTGCACATGCTGTTATGCGCTCGCTGATGTCCTGCATGCGGACATCAGCGAAAGCTTTAAAGGGATTCCAGTCTCGGCGAGGTGACTCAAGTGGTCTCACCGAGACTGGAATCCCTTTAAAGCATTTGCTGATGTCCGCATGCAGGACATCAGCGAGCGCATAATAGCATGTGCAAAGTGATGCGAAGGATTCGGATCTCACTTCCCACATTACTGAATTACCCCCTTGATGAATACCTGTGCACATGCATGCAAAGTGATGTGAAGTGCTCACGTATGTCCGTGACCATTGTATGTATCTGAATTTGCTGCAAAGAGTCTGCGGAATACCCAAACATGGGAAAGTAGTGAATAAATGTGAATTCGGACCTTTCCGTGACTGTTCAGACTTTTATAATTAAGCCCTTTCTTTTCATAAAATGACTTTTTGAACATGCAACACATTACCGCAATTTTAATTTTTCACGTATAACAAAAATAACACTGTTTATTAATATGGTTTAGCAGTTGCATATTTAGAATAGAGTCTTATTGTATATTTGCCTATATTTTTATCTGTACTGTTTATTTCTTTTATAGAACCAGCACACTTTTGAAAGCAATTGATCATGTCAGGAATTGATCTGTATGTAACAAATGTAACAGATCAATGCCTGGCATGATCAGGTTCTTTCAGAAGTTAAATGGACATGACATTATAGCCCCTTGGGGCGTTTCTGCTGTTTTCTGGGCAGGGTATGGTATTTTCATGTTAATTCAATCACATGAACAGATCTGATAATCATTTTACTCATTAAGATAATTAAGGTTTTATAGTCAATTAAAACACTTATTGACAAGCAAAGTGTAAATATCAGTTATTTGTTCATTAAACTCCTTTATCCTAGATAAAGAATGAGTATTATATACAGTATATACATACAGATCACAAGATGGTTTGAGCACTTTTATATTTGCCTTGTTCCTCTATTGCATGGTCCTGAGTAAGCAAAGTAAGATTCTACTTACTGAACATTATTACTTATCTTCTGTTTATTTCAAAATACTTTGGCAAATATTAGTTTTTTTCGTGCTATAATAACAATATGGGAAACTTCAATAAGAAATATGTAAATAATAGATGCCATAAGTAGTAATGGTTACTTTACCATCGAAAATATCAAATGAAATGTTTCAATCTAAAATATCAATCAATATTTTCGATCGTTAACCTGTTTTTAGATAATAAAAAAAAACTTGAGAATATCAAAATCGATCTTTTCGAGTTTAGTAAATTTCTCCCTTAGAGCTTTCACTAATAATTTACTTTTATAGTTCTGTTTTTACCATAATGTACATTTGGCAGAAATTTCAGCATTTGTTCTACTCTACTAAGGCCCTCATTCACCATAGTGCGAAGTGAGCCGCGAAGTGTTCGGCTCACTTCATACATGGTGTTATGCGCATGCTGATGTCCTGTGTGCGGACATCAGCATGCGCATTAAAGGGATTCCCCTCCCTGCGAGAACACTCAAGTCTCCTCGCCGGGAGGGGAATCCCTTTAATGCGCGGACATCAGCGGGCGCATAATACCATTTGAGAAGTGAGCCGAACGCTTTGCGGCTCACTTCGCACTATGGTGAATGAGGGCCTAAATCTATACTTGTAATGATGCTTTGTGAACCTACTGGAGTATGTGCTTATATTAGGCTGCCAATAAACCATGTCTCACATGTAATTAGCACCACTTCTAGTGGGGTTCCACATAACCCCCTTCTGCAATCTCTCTCTTCATCTATGTATTTTCTCTATCACAAGATCAGTTTTCTCCTAATAAATTTAATGTAGAGATTTTATGAAACCCAAGACCTACAGGTTTATTTAGAGAATTAATACTGTATATAAGCTTGCAAGGTGAAGCCTTAAAGATTCTGTCATTTTATTGTATTTTTTTATATATAAAAATGAAGAATATAAAAAAGACATTTCCCATTTAGTACAGCTGTTTCTATGTACTTCAAATTTACACAAACCATTTAGCAGTCTGGTTTTTATCTGTATTTGATAAATTAGCTTTGGGATAAGTAAGTATTTTTGTTGCAGCCACTGAAAAAAATTGATAGCAGGACAGCAGAATTATTGTACAGAAGTGCTGAGTTCATGGTAAATAGGGATTAGACATGTATTAAGAGATTACAGGAAACAATCACTAAAAACATTTCTGGCTAAAAGGTTCCTGACACTGACAGGTAAATGGTATGAGTGCCCTTCTTTATATCTCACTATCTTATTACCAAATAGCTTTTCATAAAATGAGTTTCAGCTGTTTCTAGGGGAAAATACCATGCATAAAACAGTTCCATCCACTAATGATTTTAAGATATACCGTATATATTACATCAGCTGCACATTTTGATAATAAGTCATATATTTTGTTCTCAGGCGATTTCCCTTAAAGCCTGTTAGATTTTAGATCTCACAATCATATCAAATAAGTTCCATACATATTCTTAGTTTGTCTGATCACGATTGAGTGGGTGGACAGAAAACCATGGCTCTCCCAGGTCCTAATAATGGTTAGCAACCTTACTGAAACAAATGAAATGTCTATGATAGTGTGGCTTGCGAATCAATATTCCGCAAGCCACAATGTGCTAACTGGATCTTACAATTTAGTGACTGATAGAGTGTGCTTTACTCCATTCTGTTATCTTTGCAAAGATGACTGCCCTCTGTATTTAATTGCTGCTAATTATACAGAGACAGGTATGGGTAGCTGAGTAGATCAAAGTCTTTTCACGAGACAACCATAAAAAAAGGATTTTACACTGACCAGTTATGGATCCTGAAAATCAAAAATGCATTAAATGACTTAATAAAAAGTGCAAGATTTTATAATCTATGTTGTTTCTATTTTATACAGGCAGAGCCGGCTCTGGCTCTATTGGCGCCCTAGGCGCCCCC
>WMED01007404.1:0-17666 GCA_019650415.1 Pipa parva
GGGCAGTATTAGTACGAGGTACACAAAGCTGCTTGCTGTTAGAGGAATGTAATGGACGTAGTGGACTTACTGCAGAATACGCCCCTTCGACAGACTGCGTCGCATGCTGAATAGCCAAATTACCTGTGTACATGCATTCAAATTGATGTGAAGAGCTCCGTAAGTCCACTACTGGAGTAAGTGTCAGAATTGGTCATGAATTCATCACATCGCAGAGATTGTTGAATAAGCGGAGTTGGAGAAGTCACGAATGGACGCAAATACGGGCATATACGCAATTGTTCGGACTTTGATGAATAACCCCCTTAAAGATTGTGCTAAACAGATAGTTATGGTGGCATCACTTTCATACAATACTCTATTTATGATGACTTTGCTACAATAAACAACTGCTATTATACTTGACTATGGTCACAAAGCATATTGTGACAATTGACAGCAATTTTCTTCACCACAGCAGGCAGGTTGCGCACTCTATCTGTACAGCAACAGCAACAACAAAAAAGAAAAACGTGGAATAAAAGTAACTAGCAGTAACAGAGGTAACCTGTACTGATGAATTTTCTACAAACCCCCTACTGAAATATAACATGATGCATAAGATATAGTTTTAATATGCAATATCATTGATCACCTTAATTTGTAGCATGCATTAAAAAAATACTTTAGAGCTTGCATGCATATTAAAATGTCCTTCCATTTGTTCTTGTGCCTGTGAGGTCAAAGGTGAAGAGGTTTTCCTCATGACTAACAAGGACAAAAAGGAATGATTAGGGTGTGGGAGAAAAACAGTGGAAGCTATGAAAATTCATGAAAGCTTTGAGGATATGGAAAGTTGAGAGGGTTATTTTGAGAATGACTCATACTGAATGAAATATATATTCCCTGTTTATTTATTATCATTTTTACTTTGTTGTATTTCACTCCACAGGTGTAATAACAGCCATTTACAATGCCCCTTCCCCCATACCGTCTTTTTTTTATTAAATTAATCAGCAAACTAAACTTAACTTAAACTCAGTATATATGATATACTGTCTATCTATATGGTAAGGGCTCCTATTCCAGTTTAACCAGTAACCCTCTGGAGATGTGTCCCTAAATGAGGTAGAGTGGTCAACTTCTGGCCAGATTTCGATGTTTATCCTAAATATCTTGTTAGACCATGAGAGCCTTAGTCATAAAAGTCTGAATGCGAATTCATTTCTTGTCACTTTGCTCAGATGGACACGAATTCCCTTTTCCTTATTCATAAAGCGGTGAATTCCCATAGCAAAGAAGAAAACAGTGTTGGAGGTGACGTCTTGCATTTTTTGGCGTAGTCATTTGAACAGAAGTAGGATGTGAAGTCATGCAGAGTGATGCGTATTCTCCCAGTGAAGTGCAGTGATGCCATCCTCATAATGTCCCACTGATTGCATTAAGTGAAAAATATATTCCTTTCCATGACAGCTTATCCCTAATCCATGTTATCATTTGGTCACTGTCTTCATTGTCTCTTTTGAATAAACGGTCACCTTACGCCACACTGAAACACTGCTATTAACTTAATTTGCCACTATGAGTTGGCAAAGTCAAATGGGTGAATTTGCGTAGGTATACCCAGTGAGTCAGAAAACTTGCTTTTATGAACCTTCCTGGTACACACTTATTCCAAATACATATAAAAAATGCATATACAAAATGGATCATAGCTAAACTGGCAGGGAGGTTTGAGAAAAGACTTTTGAATGCACAGATGCAACATTGGGTTGGGCAAGAATGTAACAAAAGTTCAAACTAAAGTACTAAGGAATGCAGAGCCTTACATGGGAGGAGAGGTAGAGACATTTTTTTACAATGATTAATAGGAAACAAGAGGAATATCTCTGAATTCTGGCACCTGCCTACCTTGAATATATTTATATAGTCTTTTCAGCAGCAAAAAAGTTCTTTGTTTCTTTAATTACACATATTTCCACTTACAGAAAAGGACAAACTGATACACATAAATTGTTTGGCTTTACAAAGCACTGCTAGAGACATTGCTGAGACAAATTGGGGTTATTCTCTAAAATCCGAATTCGACTATCAAATTCTCAAACAGCGGATTCCCATAGCAAATCCACGACTGCGACAATTCTCCCGTTGTAAAGTCGTGACTGCGACAATTTTTAAAGTTCCGACTGCAACAATATTTTCATAGTAGAGTTGTGACTGCGACAATATTCTCATTATAAAGACACGACAGTAGCAGTCTATTACGACTGTCTTTAGCTGGCGAATTCACATCTTTACGCAGCAATTTGGACTTTAGAGACTGTGTTAGCTGAAGGCTGAATGAAGACTGAGTATAAATTTTAGATATAAAATAATAAAATGATAAATCATTGTTGCAGTAGCATGTGATTCTGGCAATGACTGCACACACAATCAAATTTGGGTCATCAGAAGATCATATATACTGTATGGCAGGGGCGGTTCTGGCCCGAGGAGCCCTCCGCGCCCCCCTCTGGCGCACCCCTCCCCCGGGCACACACCCCCCGGCACACACCCGCCCGGCGTCCCCCACTCACCTCCTCCAGTGTCCCAGCAACGCTCCTCCTCTGAGCACCGCTCCACAATGAGGTGGTTCCAAGAGCGTTGCTGGAACACTGGAGGATGTAAGTTTGTGATGGGCGATGTGGGCGACAGCGCCCCTCAAATAGATTGCCCCCTGGGCAGTCGCCCACATCGCCCAGCACTAGAACCGGCCCTGCTGTACAGTAGACAAAGACTTGGTGACAGGGCTGAATTGTTAACTTTGATAATTGTAAGCTTTTTGTTACAATGCAAAATTGTTTATGTTGTTAAAACATATACATTTCTATTGTAATATTGCTGTTGTAATCTCCATTAAAAAAAGATTTTATATCAGATAGCTCAGCTCACTTTGCCCGTACAGGGTCTGTTTGCTTGCATCTGATTGGATTTTGCATTGTATCTGTTCAACCATCTGCAGGTGCATTGAATATTCTATCTATTGCACAACTGATGATAACATGTCAAATGGTAATGTTACAGTAATGCCTATTAAAGATGTTTTCTAAAATACATGCAATACTTTTGATTATTCAGTTATAAACATGGATATCTGAGTATGAACATGTGTTTTATGCATATTAATTAAAATAAGATTCAGTCTCCAGCTTGCACTTATAACAGATTTCATCTGCAGAATGTAGACAGAATGACTTTGAAGCCCCAAATCACTGTGGAATATATCAGTGTATTCCATAGCACCAATCCAGATGTGCAGCTGGACATCTGTGTCAGTCCATCTGTTCTTTTAAAGGAGAATAATATTAGAAGTAACAACAAATACATTTTCCAATAATTTTGTATATGCCATTTTATATACTACATCAGGGGAGGGCAAAGTTTTCTTGTATTGGGCCAGTTTAACAATCTTCAAATATGCAGCCGGCTGTTAACATACCCAAAATGGCGAACTCTACCTTTCACCATAATACACTGCCCCACAGCACCCCCCATTCCCCATACTGTGCTGCCCCCACAATCCTCCTCCAATTCTGTGCTTTCCCATAACCCCTCTCCCACACTGTGCTTCCCCCACCCACACTGTGCTGCTCCCACAACCCCGCTCCCCTTCCTTTTCCCTGTCCCGATCTACCTCTTCCATTGCCTGGCTCTGTCTGCTGTAGTGCTTAGCGCTACAGCATTCCTCTCTCCCTCCCCCAGTGCTGTTTCACTTCCTGTGAGATGATCGCATGAAGTTAAAATCATTGCTGGGGTGAGGAGAGAGAAATGCTGTAGCACTAAGCGCTACAGCAGTCAGCGCACACACAGATAATGTTCCCTCTCCTATCCCCTCAGCTCGGCCCTGTTTGACAGACGGGCCGGGCAAAAGACGTCCGCAGCCCGGATGTGGCCCGCAGGCTGCAGTTTGTCCACCCCTGTACTACATACTAGGAAAGGCAAGGAAAAAAACTGCTTTTTCTACAGTTCACTTAATTGAATTCAGCAGTAAAATCTTTCAGAGATTAAATAGAGTTTGATGGTATTAAAGGTTTTCATCAAGCAGCAACACCTTCTGCAAAAGAGAGGATTCAAAAAGTGATTGTTTATGGGGCTTAGATGCCAGTGATCATTATTTTTGCTGTTTTGGTATCTGTTTAACTAGAGACATATCATGCACTGTATGAATAATCAGACTTTGATAAGAACCCAATCAGAATCTGTGTGCAGCATACATGAATAGCAGTGCATATAGGCTTACTTCCCCATAACACAGGTCAGCCTTCTCTCAGAGCTAGAACAAATATAAAGGAGAATGTTGAATAATTGTCAGTTTATGCTGAGCATCTCTTTAGTGTCTGCCTCTGCTGGCTTTTTGCTAGTTGATAACCCACCATAATACCAAAGCTAACTTATACAGTAAAAACATCCTTGTTAATCCTGTTCTGGCCTGGGTAGTTATTCCCTACATGCCCTGGGAATTTGGTCTGTCCATGAAACCTTAGTCTAAATGAACCCAAATATATAGCATCCTATTTTAGAAAAAAGGCTAACATTTTAGGAACTAATATACTGTAATTAACATTGCCCCCCCCCCGGCATAAGACTTGCAATGAAATTAGCACAATGTAGATCTTCTTCTGACACCAATTGCTGTGTCATACTGATTTAAACTGATCCAGAGAGGGCTCAATGCCCTGTTTCTTCTGCAAGGGAGCTGCTGTAGAGGGAACCTCCCATGACACGCTTTTGTAACTGAATCAGAAGCATGAACATGACACAGTTCATTTAAATTTCAAAGCTTCTGAATTGATTCTCTCATCTCTACTTTCATTTATACACAACTATGTGGTTCCTAAGCAAATAGAATGGAACATAATTTATACATACACGCCATACCTGCCAGTTTGAAAAATGTACCCTGTTGCTATATAGCATAATCCGTGCTATAAAAATCCACAGAGGAGGACTTAAAAAGTGTTTAAAACAGAAGATGTAAGAGGAAATGTATCAAGTGGCGTTAACATAAAAAATACACACACATTACTTTGTGTCCATTTATCAGCAATTTATCATTCACTTTGCTGTGTCTGTTTTTTTACTTTTGGGTAAATCAGTGTTTAAGACCAGGCACAACTGATGTATGAAGGTTAGAACGACTTTAAGACCTATTATAAGAATTAAAATTAATGTCTGCCTCAACCCTGCTGGCAGAGAACCAGGTACACACTCACGTAAAAAACATTAGTAGTTACTATTTTGCGTCCTTTTTTTTTTTTTTTTACACTGACTGGTTTGTGTAAAAAATGTTAGCAATTTCCATTTGTACACAGAAAATGCTGACATTTTGCTAATATTTGGACACAAACGGAAATTGCTAACATTTTGTTAATATTTGGACACAAACGGAAATTGCTAAAATTTTGTTAATATTTGGACGCAAACGGAAATTGCTAACATTTTTACACAAAAGAATAGTGTAAAAAAAAAAAGGATGCAAATTGTTAACATTTTTACGCAAAAATTGAAATGATCATTAGGCGCACTTTTAATGGAAAATAGCTGTTATTTTTTAGCGTCTATTTTTACCTTTGCGATAACACCGCTTGATACATTTTCCCCATAGAATGCTATGATTTGTACATGAATAATAATAAGGCTTATATTTAGAAAACTGTGGCTCAAAGAGAATGTAAACATCTAAAATATGTTTTAATATTTTATTTTTTATTCTAAAACAGATATTTTTCTTTCATAGCATTGTTATTTATTCTTTTTCTTTTCTTGCTATTGCCTCCTGAATTGTTAACATTTTGTCAATATTTACTAATTCAGAAACATTCACTCAGGGCAGAGTTTTCATGGCATTGAAAGACTGTAACAACGGTTGATTTGTGGTAGATAAGCAAGCTGTTCACTTTTCAAGCAAATGTTGTGCTTGTTGACTGTAAAATAATAAATTATATTCTTATTTTAAGGAGATCGTTATAGCAGGGGTTCTGCTTGGGCCAGTAATCCAATAGAGCAGCCAAGAAATTGTGGAGTTAAAAGCTAGAAAACCAAACAAAACATAACAACAGTAATATAAACCTAATATTAGGATAACTATTGAAACTGCAGAACACAGAATTAGCTTTTAGTTTCCCTTTAAAAATGTGGTTATTATCTATCACTTACAACTTTGTTTATGTAAAAAAAAAATGATTTTATGTTATACACATCAGTTACGGAAGTCATTTTAAAAAGTATACTTTTGCCTGTACCCGTTACCGAGTATTGTAAGCTTCTTCCTGTGCTTTCAACTGAACACAATAGTTTATCTTCACAAAAATGTTGGAGTATTTCCTGTGATTGGCTTGTAATCAAGACACTATAAAACATAAGGAAATGCCTGAGCCTCTCATATAGTATGTATTACAGCTCCTCCGAATTAATTGTTTAGAAAATAAGTGCATCATTCATGTAATAGTTTGTTTTCAGCAAGTTGTAAACCCATGCCAAAACACTAGTTAATAAGGCTTCTGGGAACTTGCTAGATAAGTGCAGCTGTGTGGGAGCATGTACTTAATTGCACCCATGCTGCCACTATTTAGATCAGTTTGAAATCAGATGACCTATCCATCCATAAAGCAAAGTAACTGATACACAGTCTGGTGTGGTCATCAACAGATCACTTACTGCTCGGTATGCACAATCACTGAATGATTGTATCAGCACTATTGTCCAGCACCAACTGCAGCTTACCCTGAGAGAGGCTACTAAGAGCTTCATGGGATCCAAATTTTATATATACTGTACTGTATATACACACACATAGGCCAAAGGGGCACCTGTAAATACTGTTACCAAGTTAACACATTCTCCCTTACCCAGTCATTTTAAAGGTAGGAGAGAAGATAAAGGTTAATTCATCTTGTATAGGGAACATGGGGTACTGCATAAAGAGATGATATTAGAAAAATCCTAGCAAATTAGTGACTGGGACAAACAGGATAGCTTGTGATGCACTTTCAATGAGACCATATTGATTTGATCTCCACATTAAACTAGGGTACCGAAAATAAAAAAAGAATAAGAATCAAAGAATTGCCAAATAAAAGAAGTAATATGTGCTTTGTGGACATTTCTGGATTTGTGAAGGTACAGCACTATTCTGAATTCAAAACTACACTCTTTAAAAATTCCCATGATAAGGTCCATTAAAGTGCTGGTTTGTGTCTAATGCCAAAGGCATGAAAATGTCAACACAAGGTTGGTTTTTAGAGATAGAGTTTGCCTTCAGAAAGATGCCTTGGCAAGAGGACTTTTTACAACCTTGTTTTAAAAAGCCACAAACGTCATCTAAATTTAAATTAGGCTAACAAAAAGCAATGCAATTTTCTGTTGCATTAGATCAACTGATTGTAGGAGTATTGAAAATGTGGAGTAACAGTCGCATATTAAAATTTTCATTGTCATTTTTTCATGTATTTTATGGGCTATAGGAATGGAACATACTGTTTTAGTGCATCCGGTACCTGTGGTGCAGGTGGCATTTCACAGCTGAAACGCGTCTGGTTGTGTGAACTTTAATGCAGAAATATGCAGAACTTCACTTAGTAAATCATTTTACCAGTATTATAAAGAGGAATGCATTAGTCCCTTTTATTATTATTATATAGTATTTATGAAATAACTAAATATTCCTGACTTAGGTGGCTACATCTTTATGAGTATCAAAAACCCAAACTTAAAGTGCAAATTCACAGACATAGTGAATTCAAATCCCTTTGCACAAAAAGACACAAATTCGCTACTTTTTATTGACTAAACAGTGGATTTTCTTAGCAAAGAAACATCAGGTGTAGTCAGGGAACAGTAGGGGACGCTTAGTGATACAAATTCAGTCAAGCAAAGTGAAGTGATGTCATTTTCCCATGATTCTCACGAATCTGTTTAAAGGAGAAAATGTCTGTATAAATGTACTTCTTAGATTAATGTCAACATACTATTAGGTAGGATTGATAATAAGGAAGGGCATTTGTCACCGCTTTGTCACAATTTGATCGACATTATTTTTGGTGTATTAATGTCAACATTACAGCAAGTGTTATTTACATCCCAGTGCAGGCAAAGCTACTACCCATTGGGACATATGAAAATTTAAAAGGAGAACATAAAATAAAAAAGTCATATTACAAAATTCATGCTGTGACTGTAACAATTCAACTCAATATGAAATACGTTTTTTTAATATGTCTTTTTTATTTTATGCCTTTAGTTCTCCCTTAAGAACATCATGGCTCTTGTCAGCAGGAGAAATGTAGTACAGTTCCTCCCAGTCTCCTAATATGATAGATAACTCTCAGTTATCAAGCATTTTTCTGATTTTTAAAGATTGAAAATAACTTTTGATATAAAAAATATGAATAAAAAAAGTTATTTCTTACATGGCAAAAAGAGTATTTTTAAATAGGCAATACCGACATCATAAAATAAAGACTGTTCCTCCAGCAATAGGCTTTTAAAAAACCTTTTCAACTTTGATAAATATCCCCCGTGTCATTATAACGTCCTTCTTGAAGCATTCAGTAAATTGTTGGAACTGTAGTGTATAAATAAAATGTTCTGTTAGAGAAATTTCAGTGAACTAAAGATGTAAAACTGGGATTTGGACAATAAACACTATACACTGCAGCATATGAGGTTCCTGGTACTCATTTAGTGGTGAGGAACAATCAGAGATGCAATTATATTCATTTATATCATAGGGTAGATTGGCTTTAATGGTTCTGCATTCTGCAAAATAGACATAAAGTAAAGAAACTTTACAAACTCCTGGTATATTGTGTCATAAATATTTTTCCCCTAATTGTAAACTGTAAAAACCTAATTGGATTTGGCATAAAACTGCATATTTCAGTAATGATTCCACATTCTGGAAAATATTCTTCAACTGGAAGAAACATTTGATACTAGAAAAAAAAAAAAATGGACCTCAGCAGTGCCAGTCACTTTTCCACAAACTGCTGGTAGTTTTCTTCACTTTGTAACTCTCTCAGCAAACAAACTGTAAATATTAAACCTATAATCCTTTCTGTAAATCTCCCGTTAACACAGCCTATTAACTATTCAGTAGCCTGATGTACACACCATATTCCTGCAACAAAAACATACAGCACAGTATGGTAATTAGAATTTTAATAAAAACAACTTCATGTTGCCAGATTTAAAACATTTGTCATTCCCTATGTTAGAAAACTTAGCAGTATGTATATTGTACTGTTACACAGTGCATATTATTTTAACAGTAATACAG
The DNA here is from genome assembly GCA_019650415.1 of Pipa parva. NCBI lineage: Eukaryota > Metazoa > Chordata > Amphibia > Anura > Pipidae > Pipa > Pipa parva. The sequence goes on from WMED01007404.1 coordinate 9,296, forward strand.
CACTCAGTTTTACAATCAGGAAGAGAAGCCTGTGTATTCAGACTCACATGATGGTGGTAATTGAGATGAAACTGGAAATACTTTGAGCTGACTGGTCACTGGAATTGGGAGTGGTTTGGGCTGTTCTGATTCCCTTCAACAGAGCAGATACATTTTTGGAAATTCCCATTCACAAACCCTCCTTTCACTGTGTCACAGAAATTCTTTCATTGGTGGTTTTGATTCATGGCAGCATATGATAGTAATCATGTTTAATTTGAATGGTGAGGCTCCTAAATAGTGGCTGAATGCATTGCCTGGGATGCTCCCGAGGAGACATTTGTTACATGTGCCCATGTTCATTCCTTCACTGGCACTTGGAGTTCTTTGTACTGTTGGTTAAATGTCATATTTGCTTAGCTGTGACTGTTATTCCTATTTAAGCATTCTTTCAGTGAAGAGGTAAAGCTCTTTTACAGAGTCTTGACTGCCAAAGAAGTTTGCATTAAATTTCCAAATTATTTTAATATACATAAGATATTTTTTTTATTAATATAAAGAATATGGCATGTTTGAATTAAAGTCCCAAGAGTAAAAGATAACAGGCTAGCTGTCAGTTTTTTATATTTCAAGACACAATACTAAGAACATATCAGCCATTCTCAGATACAGTGTCAGGATTGCCAAATACAGCTGTAAGATCCCATCAGCTATTATATGTACAACTAAACACAGCATGAAGAAGAAAAAGTACAAACAAAAAACAACAGACAAGGATATGCAATGTTGATCTAGAACCAATACGTGCAATGTAAAAGCTGTGGCAGAAACTGCAAAGTTAAGTTATGCCAACCCATAACACAAATATGGGCACTGGGTAAGTGGGGAAAAAATCCCTGATGTTAAAAGGACAGGGACTAAATATTGTTACAGTAGATCTATATTAAAGGGGAACTATAGTCAAATTACATCTTTACATATGCAGTACTATACCTCAGTGAGCAGATTTTCTCCCCAGTAGTAGTTTCATGTGACACAAAATGATTTATTAAGCAGCTTTTCAAAACTCCTGCACCAGCAAATGTGTGTGTGATGTGTACCAGCCAGTTTTCCATGAAAAGGTTCCCTCCCCCAGACGTTTTTACCCTACTTACTACTTGGAACATGAGCACAAGTCAGCTTTCCCTCTGTAATCTCCTGCATTCCAACTTAATTTATGTGGCCAAAAGGTTAGCACACTGCTTAACCAATAGCAGTCAGGCAGCTTTTTCATCTCATGTTGCCTGACTTGCAGAACAGTAAGAGGAGGGGTGTGGGGGGAGGAAAATGTCAGCTCTCAGGAAAACTATTTAAGGATAACAAACTGCAAGTATTATTTATTCCCTAAACTTTTTTTTAACTATTTGTGTCAGCAATTGGTGTAGTATATGTATGTGTGCAGTTATATCAGCACTATAGTGCTCCTTTAATAAAAAAATATATAAAAACAACGTAGAGTCCAATTTAAAAAAGACAGTGTACCCAAATTCAAATATCACCGGAGTATGCAGAATTAGCGAGTACCCTCCAGCCTGCCATATTTTAGGCAGTAATGGTTATTACTAATGAAGAATAGCATTGAAGTTTTAATTAAAATCTTTGGTGCAGTCTGTGGAGAGGAATGCACTCATTCTGCCATACAGGTTGTAGCTATTACTGTAATACTACTATTGCTAGCATGGTAGCAAAAAGGAAGATGGTCTTATGGGAAAAATTCATTCCAAGTGGACTACACATAGAAACTAGAGTTGCCAACCATCAGTAAATTTACTGACCATTCCTATAAATAAGGAACAGTGGTCATATGTCAGTAAGGAAAAGGTCGAAATGAGTATAAAATGGCTGTGTCTTAGATTTGTTAATTAAAAACAAAATGTTGCAGAATTTGTTGCACTGAAAAAAAAAAAGTAATTCTAATTCCCAAACTCCTCTTTGCTCTTAGTAGAGCATAGTTCATAGTGTTCATAGTTTCATACCTTTTGGAAATAACGGTATTACCTATGTAAATGTCAGTAAAAAATATTGGATGGCAGTAAATGTTTTTGAACCTTATAATACAGTTTGTATGGAGAGACATGCCACTAAAGAACCGACTTCTGAATGAAATTGTGGCTGTTACATCTGTCTATAGTGATACTACACACAGAACATTTTCCCTCTGGTGTAGCTATGGGAGAAGACATCCTACTGCTGTTAATACCTATCTATCTGTAATACCTTTGTTACATCTAATCATCTAATGCTGTATGTATAATGATAAATGGAGTGCCTACTTGGCCACTCAGCTTCCAAGCTATATAACAATACTCATCAGGATAACTTTTATTAAAAAGCAAAAAAAAAAGTGCATACATCCATTCAACCATCACAAGAGGTATCTATTGGGAGTTGTAACTCCACTTTTCAAGCCTGAGCTTTACTTCATGATAAATTTACATTTGGAGGAACTGTTGGTTCAGTCTCAGTGACCACTGAACCATTGTCATTGATGAGCATGACATTGTCGAAGGTTCCACACAAGTCTACATCACTGGGAACAAGCATAGTGGCCAATATAAGTTGTGATTGGGTTACTGAGCAATATGTGGTTAAATGAATGGCCAAATGAGTAAAACACAGAGCAGTGGGCAGTACAACTGGGGGATAACTAAGTAAGTGTCTGAGCCATATTAATTGCAAATGTTGGGCAGGTGGGATACTGAGTAACCAAGTTATAAGCTACTGAGTTTAACTATAACATATCTATAAGCTAGTGAGCATGGTGCAACATAATTAATTTACAATGGGCTGCTGTTGAATGTATAAATGACATAGTTACTAAGATTTAGGTCAGGGGTCAGCAACCTATGACTCGTCTTGAGCCAGATGTGGCTCTTTTGATGGCCACATCTGGCTCTTTGACTGTAAAGAGTAGTGCTCACATGCAAGCACTGCTCGTTACAGTCTGCCGGCTAATCGCTGGCAAGCGTTGTAGAGACAAAGCTCTCTCAGCACTTCCGGGTTGCTAGCCAATCCGGAGCCGTTGAGGTCACCAGCTTCCGAGTTGCTAGCCAATCTGGAGTCACTGATGTCACCTATGTGTGATGTCAGGGGCTCTGGATTCAAAAGGGCTGAGAGAGCCACACGTATATGGCTCTCTCAGCCCAAAAAGGTTGCCAACCCCTGATTTAGGGGGTTATTCACTAAAGTGAGAATTCAACTGTCAAATTCAACAGAAAATTCCCATAGCAAATCCGCGACTGCAACAATTCTCCCAATGTAAAGTCACGACTGTGACAATTTTCCATAGTAAAGTTGCAACTGTGACAATATTCTCATTATAAAGATACGACTGTGGCAGTAGCAGTCAATTGTGACTGTCTTTAGCTGGCGAATTCACACCTACACTCAACAATTCAAACTTTAGTGAATAACCCTCTTAATGCCTGCCCTTAAGTATAATTAATGTGTTTCCAACTAATGAACATTGTTCTAGCTCTTCTATTGCATGCAATGTTTCCAGGACAGGTGTATTTAGAATTAAAATCACAAGCAACATTTTGTTGTCAAAGCAACATATTTTTATGCTTTGTAACTATGAAAGCTTAAAGTGCACCTGTCACCTCAAAACTAATACTAATTTAGGTTGTACTAATGAAATAAATGGTTTTGTAAATATATATGTATTTTTAAAAATGTACCTTTAAACAGCGTTTCTCTCTGTCATATTCTATGTCAGCCTGACTTTTCTTTCCTGATTGTAGGGTGGGCAGGGTTAAATAATGATTGACATTATAGCTCCTCCAATCAGATCCCTTAAATCACGATCTAGCTAGGACCTGATTGGAAGAGCTATAATGTCAATCACCATCACCCGTCCCAATAAAAAAAAAAGTCAGGCTGACAGGGAAGATGACAGAGAGAAATGCTGTATGAAGGTACATTTTTTAAAAATACAAATATATTTACAAAACATTTATTTCATTAGTACAACCTAAGTTAGTATTAGTGTTTTGAGATGTCAGGTGCACTTTAATACTAGAATGTGCATGTGCAACTGCATGTGGCTGCACTACATGCAACTGCATTAAAATACAGGAAGACAGAGATGCAAACATACTACATTATTATCAATGGATATATGAGTTTAAGTGTGACTGAAACATTGTACAATGAAAATGTATGTGGACACTCTTTCGAATACCTCACATGGACATTTGCAATTGCTAAAGGGTTTGACATAGGACTTCCTGAACCACGAGAAAATGCCTGGGAGATTCCAGCAGCACAAATATGGAAAGTAAGTATATTTAGTCTTGTGAATGCATTATTGGAATGCATATGATTTTCATGCAATATCGATATATACATGCTGGACCTAGGGTGAAACCCCAGTTTGCTTCCTCCCCACAAGGTACCCATTTTCAAACCATGGTGCCATTTTGCTTTCAAGATAAATCCTCCCAATAACCTCTTAGGGATAGGAAAGGGAAGAACTCACTTTCTCTCTCCCAACCTTTTTTGTTATTACACTAGGCCACTTAATCTATGGCTCATCAACCAGTTTTCACTGGAACTTTCTAGACCAAATAAAAGGAAACTTCCATCTAGGTTATTACTCTACCATGGCATTTGATATTCCCACCACCAGATGGTAGCAGAATACCATTACCACTGTTTTATTATATTACAATCATTTTATCAGTTTCCTTACTGTATACAGTTAAATTGGCAAATGAGACACAATACGCCTTGTTGAATTCGCTACTGCAAAAGACTTTGATGCTTGTTTAGTGACATAGTGACGGTATGTACTAAACCGTTTGTAGCAACATTTCATTTGTATCCCAGGCTATTTGAGAACTCAGGGAAGTAGGCCCCGCTTACATATTGGGGTAAGTATTTACTGTAAGTAACATTTGGTATCAATGTGGTACACTTAAATTAATAACAGTGGTTCTTGTTTTAAAACAGCCACACATTTATTAAACAGTAACATATTAAAGGCAAAGTAAAGAATAACTGTTAAGCATCCATGGTGAACAGATATTCATACAGAACATATGATGAGAGATACAAATATTACAATTGAAGGCAATTGCATAATTACCCCCAGTGGATCAGACAATATGAATCTTAGGAGGGTTCTGGTTGGTCCCAATTGGCTTGACCTCCTCTGGGATTCCTTCTTCCATTAGGCTAATCCCTGGTCCCTAAACCCACCACTGTTAATCCTAAACTGTGTAACCATCAGATCTGTCTGAGATACACAAGGTCCCCTAGACCCACCACAATCCTGGTGGGGTATTGAGCTACCCAAGTAAATAACCTATACTACTTGTTCTCTCTCTCTAAGCTAGACATAGGAACTATGCTTAAGAATGTCCCCTTTTGAAGATCCTCCATTAGGAGGGTGGCGGTGTTGCTCAGGAGGAAGTTATCAACTCCATGGCTCCCTATTTTTCTGTGGTAAAGTCACTATACAAGCACAGTGTGCCTTGTCTCTAGTGGGAATTAATTTGGTTATACTCTGAAATGGTAGATACAAAACCATTGCAGTCAGAGGAAAAATAGTGCTCCACACTGCATGATATCTTATTAATCTGAGGCTCAAAGTTATATTATCTGACAGTTGTAACTGGACTGTCTGGTTTTGCTTTTTTGTTGTTACTGATCCTATAATAGTATGCGATTACACGACCTATTTGGGTATCTACCATAGTCGAGAACTTACTGAGCTTGTAGCATTATTCTGTATGCATATGCACAGGTACTTCTCCTATTGTCTAGGATGTGGAGTGTGTTGAAGGTGTGAATGTGACTAGGTGTACTGCTCCGAATTCACCTGTTTGACTTTGTCATTTCAAAGTGGTGAATTGGGGGTTAATGGCAGGGCTCCAGTACTGTGTAAGGTGGCTATTTAATCAAAAGTGACAATGGTGACTGCGACTAAATGACAACATGACTTAGGGACAAGGTGACATAGACATATAATATTCACAGAATACAGTTAGTGGGATATGGTAAGACTGATGTCACTGCCCTTCACTTGTCAAATTCACCTCACTCTGTATGACTTCTCATCCTACTTCTATCAGACTGACTATGCCACTCTACGCATTTGGCAGAGTTTGCTGCTGTCCCTTTGTTCAACCCATCTATTCTCAACTTAGTGAATACTGAGAAGGGAATTTGCATCTATTTTCTCGATGTGACTCAAATTGTAGTGAGGTGAATTCACACTTTTGTTAATGAGGCGCTCTATTTCTCTGGGATAGGAACTAATACATGTTGGAAATGTTACAGAGGTAGAAACAGCAAGATTTAGCAACTGATTATGTGTGATGCGGAGGACAGAGAATAGTCAAAGGTTATCCCTAAACAACAAGTAGAATCAACTGATGTCAGTGATGACCACAATACTGGTTGAAGCAATGTGTTATGACGGGACCGCAAAACAAATAGTTCACTTTTCAAATACATGATATTAACAAGACAAACAGCCATACGTGTGCAGATAGAGATTAAGCAGTGCGTTATTTTAAATATAATTTGTAGATTCAGGGTTGCAGCTGCATGTTTTTTCTGTATACAGACGACACCTAAAGCCATAATGTAGAACAAAGTCGTCTAATTAAAGAGTGTAAAATAGATGAATCCGGCACTCCAGTTATCGGTATTCGTAAACTTTATTTCACCACATGGGCATGATTAAAAATTTTTAAAAAACAAACAACAATCATAGTGACTACGCGTTTCACGCACGGCGCTTACTCATGGCTTAAAAAACAACAGTGTTATATCGGCTTAAATAGATCTTACTTACTTGCTTCCGGGTTATCTGCCATTCGCCCACACCGTGCACGTGGTTACTCCTGGTGCGTGCGCCTGCTTCATAGTAATCAATGTTCGCTAAGTTCAGCTGTACAGTTCATAGCCAATCCACTACTCATCACACATCTCGGCCAGTCAATCGCCAGTCTCAGCTGCACAGTTACCAATTGATTAATCGTACACTACACCATACATCCATCACAAATTTACACTATTTTCTCATGCAGTAGGACCACACTGTTTGCACATCTCCCCCAACAGTATTGAAAGTATCAAATCCAAAGAAGCCGGTCCTTGCCGCACATCAACACGTTACAAACGGGTGGGGACTAAACAAAAACAAATACCGAATTAATATTGAAGGAGAACCATGTTTAATGAGTTTTTGTAAAGATGGCGGTACATAGCTGTCTATCCAAGAACAAAACAAAATACTATTGGACAGTTCAGTGGTTTCTTATGATTATATAAAGCAAATATAGGGTCACATGTTTTATCGTGAACTCTTACAGAAGTCGGGTACAAATAATGCCCTTATTATTTTACTTTCATTCTTTGCTAACCTTTTGCTTATATTAATTACTACTTTCAGTTTATCAAACGTAGGTAAGCAAATGTTACCCTAAACATCAATCCACTACAATTTATAGATGACTGTATCTAAATAAAAAATAGACAGTATAACTAAGTTCGCCTCCCTTGGCATCAGGGCCGGAATAATGGGGGGGAGGGGAACTGGGCAATTGCCCAAGGCCCCCGCCCCACAGCATTACCAAGCTGTATTCTCCTCCAGCGCTCATTTATTTGCACTACTGGAATGATTGATACATTTGAAAGGTCTTTAAAGGTTTTTTGCTTAAATTAGGCATTATAATTTATATCAGGAAAGGCATGTGCAAACCTTACATTGTATTACTGTTGTCAACCAGGAACTATTTGCTGCTTGTCATTTTATTTGGGTAGGGAGAAACACATCATTTATTCTGGCACATTAACACTAGAAGACAGTGAAGTATGTAAAATGATTACCTCGCAAACCAAGAAAAACAATATTTTAAAGTAAGTTTATAACCCAAGCTTGACAATCTGCAGTAATGTCTGGTTTTAGCTTTAGGTTGTATTAGCTCATTTCAATACTGCCTAAAGCATTATAAACATTCTACCTGTGCTGCAGATTCTGTTGCATTAATGATGTTGCTATAGCTACCACTGTAAGTTTTTAACTATTTACTACATTGCTGCTAGATGACTATTGCAATATGATGGGTTAGTTCAGCAGTGGTGAACCTACAGCACTCGTGCCGTCACCACCACTGCTCTAACAGCTGTCCTAGATTCCCCCCAGCAAGTGAGTGCTCCTTCAGTATAGGCTGCAGACCCGATCTGACAGTTTTCAGGTCAGATCCGCAGCCTACACTTAAGTGGCACTTGTTTGTCAAGGGGATCATGGATAGCTGTTGGATCTGCAGCCTTAAGATTCTGACCTCTGCCCCAGTGCAGGCGCAATTACATAATTCATCAGCATCTGCACTGCAGGAAA
>WMED01007405.1:802-12653 GCA_019650415.1 Pipa parva
ATCCATTTTCCACTTCCCTACACATCTTTGCGTCACAATGACAAGTAAACGTTACTTTAATCAGATATATGGACCAATTCTGTTTACTGCATAAGGAGTAAAAATTTGCATCAGTCAGAGCAAAGGGAAACAAATTCACTATAGCTGGTGAACTTGCACTTTGATAACCACCTCAGTTCCTATGCAGGTGGTTAAACTCTTCTTTTAGTTTTAGAGGATGACCTAAGGTTGTCTGTACCATCCTAAGTAAGAAATGTTTCTTCATTTTGTGCCCTTAAAAATGGCAGTTGCTAAAATAAATAATAGTAATTTTCTTAAGGATACATAATTACCTTATTCCTCACACACCACAGTATCATGTTTCTCTTTGTTCTTTTATAGATGGGTGCCCATATTTACACCCTGAATATTCCAGGTGTGGTTCAACTAAGGATTTATAACTTGGTATTATTACAATTAAATTCATTAATGTTCCTTATTAACACATGCAATTGTCCTTTAAAATGGCTTTTTGACACTGCATGCTTTTAGCAAATTTGATGTTTCTATTATTGCTAGATTGTTTTTTACCTATCCTCATTCAATATTAAGTAGCTTTCCTGATCCTACATTCAGGGTAAATGATCTAGAGTTTGTATATTGAACTACCCAGCCCACATCCCCGTAGTGTTCAAATCAGTCTGGTGCATAGATAACCAGATTTGATTAATGTACCCCACATAGTTCTGGGTTGTTTGTTAATATCAATACTTAGAAGACTGTTCACAATGGAATAGTCAAAAAGAATATGGGGAAACAGTATTATGATTGCTATTTAGCCTAATCAGTCTATGGGCAAAATTTATTCTAATCAAAAATATCGATATTGCAATATCGAATCAATTTTACCGATATTGCAAATATCGATATCGGCAAAATTTCAATCAAAATGTTTAATCTGTTTATTTCTATGGAAAATCCATAATATTGCTGGGAAAGCGATATTGATATTACCGATACCGCGATATTGAATTTACAGATTTCGGCAAAATTTTGATATAGTGGTATCGGCAATATTGATATCGGTAAAAATTGTTCGATATTATGATATCGGTAATATCGATAACACAATATCGATATTTTAAATTTTATTACATTTCTCCCTATATATTTTTATTTTAAATACACTGTGCATCAGTCATTATGAACATTAGTATCAAAACTGTTAGCAACATTTAAATCAGTTTTAGCAACTGCATTGCCCTGATCCACTTTATAGAAGCTAAATAAGTTTTGGTATTGCTCCTCTATTGCTAGTCTTTTAACTATTAGTTTGTCATAAATAAATCCTTAATGGCAAATCTTGCCAATGCTAATCTGCAATGCTAGCAACAAACCTTCTTGCATTGGAAGAGGAAAAAAATATAATTATACTACTGTACAAGTCACTGCTAAGGCCTCACTTTCATTATGCAGCCCAAAAGAACAAAATTAAAAATGTAGAATGTGGGCCCTCAAATATGAGGAGTGAATCAAACTTGGAAACCTGTAAGGTATATATAACTGCTCCTAGAGAACTTAGTAATAAGCTGTTCACTTTTCTGACAACACAAAAGCAGCTGGCCACCTTTAAGCTGAGGAAAAAAGGATTCAGGAGCAAATTCATAAAGAAAAAAAAATGAATTTGCCACGCTACACATATATCAATATGCCTATTGTATACCAAAACCAATTGTGTATAATAATTAAACAGCTTGTCATGCAGTACTTTTTTAAACTTAGACAAGTGACTTATAGCAGTGGCATATTGAAGCAAATTTATCATGAATATGTGTATTATGATTAATGACAATGCCACCATAAATATCTTTTTATATAAGATACTAATGGCAGAGACAAATTATCATAAAAAGGACATGTCAATATCTTGTTGTGTTTTGGTCGCCAGTATTGTCTCAAATTTTTTTACATTCGTTTTAAAAACAGACAATTCATAGCTAACTGTAAGCCCCCTATTTCCCACTTTCATTTGGCAAACTTAAGTCTTCATGTTTTTCAACAGTATGGATTGTCAAATTGCTACTTCCACACATGATGAATACTCCAATTGTTTTATTTCAGCAAATAGATGCAAAGTGTTGTGTAAACATGCAGTCTGATTAACGTCACCATGAGACAATTTTCTGAATGCAAAAATAAACTGATCTTTACTAAATATGTGAAGTTAAAGAAATGAGGAATTGTCACAAATTCACACATCTATGAGACAATTCGTGCTTTGATAAATGTGCCCCCAAAGATTTTGTTGCTGAAAAGGTTCTTTACTGTAAAATTATAAAATAGACTTCTGCAGGAAACGGTCCTACTACATCCACTGGATTGCTCATAAAAAGGATTTGATTGTTGCTTGAAAATGAAAATATAGTTATTTAAATCAATAAAACTACTGTGCAGCATTATGATCCTGTCGCGCTATCGTTAAGGGTTACAAATAAATTTTTCCCTATACAGAGTTCCTAATTCGAGGTCTATATAAATTAAGCTTTCAGCATATATTTATACATTTATAAAAATGTTTGCTTTTGAATGAATAAAGTTTAGTTTAGTATTTTTCATAAATAAGTCTTGACAAGTAAATGCATATTTTAGTTCAACACATCCCTGGCTCAATTGCATTGCATCTATATTCTTCATCATACATAAATTGTCAGTCTTAAAAGGGTATTTAATTATTTATCCTGTAATAATACTTTCATATTTCCTAACATATTGTCATTTTTTTCATTGTTTTTGATATTGTTATCCTATTACCTCCTTGTGAAGAAACCTATATGCAGAGCACATTTTTATAACATTTTAAGAATACTGCAACAAGTTTTGTAAAATAAATGCAAGCAAATTTTATTTTTTTATTTATTATATTTCTAGCGCCAACACCTTCTGCAGCACTTTACAAAAATGAACCATTCACTTAGACTATATGGTTTTTATACAAACATACTTAACTCCTGTAAAGATGTTCTTGGGAGTTCAGGGATTTGGTTTGGGAGGAACAAAAACCAGAGTTGCAGAAGCTCCTAGTTAAGAGAAAGGTAGGTGTGTTTAATTGAGGAGCTGTGAGTCATAGTAGTGCAATGCTGTGTTCATTTAAAGTGGCATTGACAGCCCTACACGAGGCCCGATGCCCATGGAATTATAAACTGACAATAATATATCTCCCGATAGATCATATTTAAAAAGTTTTACAAACTGATTTAAACAAATCGTATCAAGAATTGCGACTTCAATTTGAGTTGCAGTTTAGATCCGTTAGTGTTACCAGAGAAGCCGTAACTGCAGGTTCCATTAGTAAGAATCCAGGTGCTAGAGAAAGGCAATTTTCATACCATAGACAAGGTACAAGGAAAGAAGATCTCCAGCACATTATTGCTGTATGAAACTGATCTTTATTAAGTAAATAACAATCGGCCAGTAAGAGCAATAAATTGTCTGATGCGTTTTGCACTGAAAAGAAAAACTTAATAATAAACAAATCGTATGTCCTGTGTCCACACCATGTCCACCCAGCCTACTGAAAGCATAGCAAGTGTAACACACTGTTCTGGATGATGGGTGCTAACAGTATCATTGATTTTTAAATTCTACCATATTTAGCATTTTGTTTCAATATGAAATTTATTATAGAGCATCCTCTGACACCTTCAGCATGGAAAAAAATCTTGCTTTAAAGTCTTTGGAAAATCCAATACATCTTTTTTACATTGTGCAGGAAACTTTAGTTGAGATCTGCAGAAAACATTGACATCAAACCTTATTACAAAATGTTAGGTAATGAAATCACAAAAAAAAAATTAAATCAATTATTGAGAAATATTTAAAAAGGATCACAACTGACCCTCTGCCATGGCAAAAGGAAATGCTCAAAGGACTGAATTGTGGGTTTGTTGGCATGACATTAGGAATCACCTTACCACCTCTGAGGTGTCAGATATTCCAGAAAGATTCAGAGGATTCAGAAAGATTCATGCCAAATCTCTGTCCTTCTTTTATTATTTTATTGAGTTTATAACAGACTGCATTGCAATAATTTGAGTGTAAGAATGGACTTAACAGAATTGGTACTCCAAAGTCGAGTTTATAATCTACTAGATAAACATTTGGGTTACCAGTCATTCTTATTTTTACCCACATTTCACCCAGTTTGTCTGCTTACCAGATTTTCTTCATTTTCCTTCCATTTTTTTGGCCTTGAATCTTTGTTTACTGCAGTTTAACATTTTTCAATATTGATATTTTTTACTATAAAGTTATCTTCAGTTGGTTACCTGCTTCACTATCATCATCACCAAAACTAGTGTTAACTATTATTTATAAGGTGTAAATTACAGTGTTTTGAGAGATGTAAGAAAAAATCTTTACTGTTTTTATTAACTTTTTCTTATTTATTTGTAAATAATTGTAAAAAAACAATTGGAGGTAAACAAATGTAATATGGGTACACAGTAATTTCCAGCTTGGTAAATATATCACAATCCTACACAATCATGGTCTGCCAGATTCACAATCACTGTTTTCACTAATGTGGTAACAAAAATAACCCATTTAGATTGACATAGCATTTATTCCTGCATAATACTTGTAAAATATATATATTTAAAGTTAGTTTAAACGTGTTGCTTATTGCAGACATCTTTCATATATTTTTATTAGATTTACATTGCACTGACATTTTATAGCACTTTACAGTCATATACTTCAGTCCCCGCCCCTGAGGAATTTACAGTGTACAGGAATTTACAGTAAAAATGGTCAAATAATTACAAAAAATAAAACTAAGGCCGATTGCAAACGGTCTTATAATGCTTAGAACATTAAGTCCAACTTTAAAAACTCCTTTAAAAAGAAAATCCCATCAAAATGCAACAATAATTGTGGTAGAGTAAAAAAAAAAAAAAAATCTTTTACCAGAAGATAAAGACAGATTTGATTCAAACCCAGTAAACAGAATGGTGTTTTGTTTATTATTATTATTGTTGACATGTATTATGAACTAGCTGCCTGAATAAAAATGTTGACAAACTCAGGGCTATCAATAATATGAATTCCAGAAAAAATTCAAAATGCTTTTATATTTATCATAAATTTCATCTGCATAAAATGATGAAATACTTTTTAGACACTTTGTTATAAAATACATTTGTTTCCATTCTGTTGGGCAACCCCAAGCATTTAATGAATATTGGTAATCTAATATTTGTTAAAAACAATGGCACTGTATTGCTGTCCAGTTATGAAACAGATGTTTGCTATCATAGAGAATACAAACACAAAGTAATAAAATCAGGACTTCCAATGCAACATTTTTACTATGTAGGAATAACTGTCATAGAGCTGCAAATATGATTTTTTTTTTTCTATCTTTACATATATCTTACACGGTCTGGTAAGTACATGCCTACAGCTCTGGTTTGGTGGATGCATAGGCCAGATAAAAAATATGAGATACAAATGAGAAATGTGTATTTTTATGAGTTAGTATGTGTTTCACCTTGATGGTTTTGAGCAAAGTGATAAAGTGAAATGTTTTTCACCTATATATATAATAAGTAAATTGATGAATTAACAATTAAATACATTTTATGGTGAAATAGTGAAATATATATATATATATATATATATATATATATATATATATATATATATATATATATATATATGCTCTCTAAAAAAGATTTAGTGATGTTGTACTATGTTGTACTAAGTCCAACAAATTGGAAAAGGGATTTAATTTAAATTTTCAGTTTTTCAATTTAAAGGAGCCTTCCAGAGAAAACAAAAATAACGTTGAATGACTGAATCAGTACAATCAGTCATTTTTACTGGCTTTACCCTTTAACAATACACTTCACCTTCATTTCCATAAAAATAATAATAGAGCAAGCACATCATGTGATTATTTTATTACCCCTTATAAATAGTACTTCTACACTGACTGCAAACAAACTGCATTGCTTTTTACTCACCATTGCTCCATGTGCTTTTAATACATGACATCAGTTTTTCCGTTATCTAAACCTACTATAAAATGTTTATAACATGGGTCTCTAGTGGTAAGTTTGGATTATAAAGGAATACAGGACACGTCACAAGGGTACATCCAAGCAAAATTCAATAAATCCTAAAGCAGCATCTGCTTAGCAGATTAATTCACATAGTTTAAACATCCCATTTGCAATGGGCTCCAGAGGGCCAATTCGAAGGCTACAGGATCATTTCAAAATTCAGAGACACTTCTATTAACACATGCTTGAATGATTACAATCAAATTGTATTTATATTGGATGCCATCAGTGGAATCCTGCTAAATGTATTTTTATAAATGCATTTCCATTTTTTAACTGATCAAGTTAGCTTAGCTGAATAGATTTTGAATGAAGGAGAAGTACATGTTTTTTTCTGTCTGTAGTAACATTAAAGTACCATTGGAAACATTATTGCAGTACAAAGCATAATGCAATCCTGCTTGTGTTATAACGAATTACATTGCTAACTCTGTGAACTGATAAGAAAAGAATTTCTTTTTTACCTACCCATTGAATTTAAATATTTTTGACAGGAAATATAACTCATATTTAAAATGATATATGACATCTTTTAAGAAGTGCTAAAAATCTGTTTTGTTTTCTACTAAGCATATTTAGAAATATTTTTAGAGGAGAATATTGGCAAGAATTAGGTGTCTCTATGGACTGGAGTACGGAAGGTGTATTTTTGTTAATGCTGCTGTTTGAGACGTGAATGGGTTAAAAGAACAGTCACACCAAAAATTGAAAATACATATATATATATATATATATATATATATATATATATATATATATTCAGTATATGCTTCCAAAAATTCTAAATGCTGTATAGAAAGTCATTTAGCTTTTAAAATAATGGGCTTGAGGGCACAATTCCTGTATATTCTTTATGTAAATCACCACATAAAACAATGGGAGTGAATGAGGTCTGTTCAACAACATGGCTGCAAAAAGTAAAGGTAAGAACAGACAGAGAGCAATAAAATTCATGAATTTAACTTCAAAGATTGTATTTAAATAACTGTCATTCCAACCCAAATGGGAATTCTGATTTTTTTTTTTATACTAGTCCTTTAAAAATAAGCCAATAAAAGTAATCAACTAAAATGATTGCAGGTCACTTTATAAGGAACAAGACAAAACCACTTAGCGTAAGGTTACCTGATCAGCCAATAAATCGTGAACAGTTAAAATTTGCATGTAGCAGTGCTCCAATGATTTCACTGAATGTAAATACAGATTCTGCAATCATAAAAGCCCTGGTTACAGGATATGTCAATAACATCCTCTCATTTTCCATTGATCTGGTCACTATACCATGAAGATTGCAAAGCCTAAATATGGGAATAAGAAGTAAGGAAATAAATAGAAAAAATAAATAAATTGTGTTATAAAAGCCAAACAGATAATTAAAGGTAATAAGTTAATCTTGGAATATAGGTATATTTAATTAAAAATTAATATGTCTTGACATTTAAAGAAAAAGCAACATGCCCAAAATGCAAGTCTCATCACCACATAACATAATGACACTTGAAATAGTTTTATGCAGCTAGTACTGCCATGAACATGTGCTTGGGCGTGGCCACCTGCCTTTCTGCCCCCTCCCCCCCCACCATTCTTTTAGATTTCATTTGAATATCCCTCACACTTGCCTGTGAGCCACAAAATAGAGAGCCGGGGAGGAGCCTAAAGCACACGCTACTAAAAGAGCTCATTTGCATAACGGACGGGCGCGTGATGTTAAGGGAGGAAAATGGGCGGGGCCAAGAGTGTTTGGGTTTGAATGTCGGAGTGAGTGGAGCGCCGAGGGAAGAGGGTGAACTGCAGAGCCGCCGAGAAGGGGTGCAAGGGGAGAGCGGTAACTTAAGTCACCGGATAATTTTCTGAACAGCCCTCCACCACGACGCTTCTCGCATAAAAAAGGTATCCCGAATATCCTTCCGCCAAGTTATCGACCCTCTGTGAGAAAATAGCGATCGGCTTTCATCCGCTCGGTCTTTCCCGCAGTCTCTAAAATGGCGCCCGCTCAGTTTTGCCAAGTTAGTGCTCTGCAGCGCCCCCTCCCTTTCACAAGAGGTGGGAGGCGCCTAACCGTGTCTGACACGTGACTTGGTCACACAGCCGCACCTTTGTCTGGAGAGTCAGGAGTTGCATGCGCCGTTTCTTTTCCTCTCTGACGCCATTTTCTTGCAATTTTTAGCATGTTGCACAGTAATTAGCTGCAGTGAATGAATAGGTTTTGCTGGCAGTGGTGAATTTTTATTTGAACAGTTTTTTTTTTTTTTTGTTTTTTTTTAACTTTTTTAATGAACTTCAAATGTTTAAAAGATTTTATTTCATTTAAGTTGGCTAAAGTTTTTTAAGATTGTTAAAGTGAGACGACTGCCAATATGAACAGTTTTAATTTTCAGTTTACCTATAGAATTATTTTGCGGATGAATGTAAAAAAAAAAATCTGAGATGGTCGTAACTTGATAGAAAACGCGTCGCTATGTTATGTTGATTTGTGATGACTAGTACTCATTTATATTTGGCCTGTGCGAATGCGCTAAATTGTTTTAAATTGGTATAAGAAACTTGTAGATGGGGGGGGGGGGGGGGGGGGGGGGGGGGGGGGAGTGTATATGTTTAGTAGCATGAATTGTAATTGTGCTAAATGTTGCAATAAATTACTTGGAAGTATTTCCAAACATGCACATTTTGAAAGAAAATGGTGACCTGTACCTTCCAAGTATGTAAGTTTTTCATTTTTTAGAAAAAAAATTGCAAAGAAAAGTATCCTCTAGAGAAATTTTTGTCAGCTGCAAAGTTTCTTTTCAGTCTCGCTTGATGGCTGTGTTCACTTCCTGCTGTCCATAGTTTCCTGTAGCTAGTTCAAACTGTCTTCACAGCAGAAAGTTTTAGTTAAATGGCCTCAAACTGCAGTGCTAGAAAGTAATTGGTTTCATTAGTGCAGCCTGGTGGGCTTGTCAGCATAATGCCTGGGCCGAAAGACCCAAGAACAGTAATTCCAAAAACTGAAAATA
Source organism: Pipa parva (assembly GCA_019650415.1). Lineage (NCBI taxonomy): Eukaryota > Metazoa > Chordata > Amphibia > Anura > Pipidae > Pipa > Pipa parva. Next base: position 9,897 of record WMED01007405.1, read on the forward strand.
CTTCAAGTGCATTTATAGTTGCTATATATTTAATTTGTTTATGAATTGTGTATAGAAAGTAACATATTTGATTTTAAAGTTTGGCCTGTAATGCACAATTCCTTTATATTCCTTATGTAAGCAAAATAGAAAAGAATGGGACTGGTTGAGGTCTGTATAACAACATGGCTGCTATCAGTAAAGATAAGATCAGACAAAGCAATAAAATTTATTAATTTAACTTCAAAGAAAATTTTTACAAATTCTATAGTTTAATAAATGCCATGCCAATCCAAATGGAATTTTTTTTTTTTTTGGTGTTAATGGTCCTTTAAAGGGATAGTATCTCTAAATATTAAATGTTGTCACTATTTTTGTTTCTGGCACATCATTGGACACAACTAAGCAATTTGGTGATGAGGTGTGCAATTTTATAAAATTGTAAAATCACCAGTTTTTGTATTTGCACAGGTCCCTTATTTTGATTTGCTGCCAGGATGTACTGCGGTAAACACAAGTCTGTTTATTGTACCACAGCTAACTGTGTGGCTATAACTTTGTGTTAAAAAGTAAGCTTGTATCTCAAGTATAACATGAGAGGGACATCTACTTTGGTAAATAAATTAAAAAAAAAATCTCATCTTTATGCAGATAAAGCAGTAAAGTAACCCATTTTTTAAAGAAGAATTGAGGACTTTTAACCGTAACTGAAATGATGAAATTACGCAGTCTGCTACTCAAACTGCTATATTATGAAGCAGCAAATTGGTTTTTTTTATATGGAAGGTTGTTGGCTCAAATCCCATTTTTTTTGTAGTGTTTTAGATTTAACAGCTTATTAAATTCTTTATCTTAACAAAATCAATTCACTGTATTCACAATATAGAGGTTCCACCTTTATTTAGCGATTAAAAAAAAAAAAAAAAAATTAGGATTTCAACCAATAACTTTCTACTTGCAAAACACATCCCTTAACCTCTATGCTATACTTCTATAACATGGAATGGTGTAAAATAGTATTTATTCTTTATTCCTCCTACCATTCTAACTGCTAAGTCAGTACGCAGTACTGGTTTTCGCACATGCTCTATAAGAAGAATTTGCCCTAGGCAGTAGTTCTCTGCAGGGGGTGGAGCTGAATTGCTACAATAACTGCCTTGTAAAATAATGCATGTAGAAGAAGCAGAAATAATTAAGTTGTTAACTTGTAAGAAAAAGATTGTGGGTTTATTATGTTGCTAGAAAGTAGGCTAAATGAATAAATGTGAGTTGTTAGTAACACTCCACTGCACAAAACGGTATACTTTTTTTTTTTTTTTTTCTTTTTTTTAAGCAAATGCTAGGAATTTTTTTGGTATCCTTTTAAATGAAAATTAAACATTGCATTTGTAAGATCAGAAAATTAGTACAGTGATGTTTATAGATGTTCCAGAATTGGCAGTTTAAAAGTTGAAGACTTGTGGATAATTCATTTAAGTAAATACAATACTAAATGGGTGTGAATACTTCTGTTTCACAAGTTCATAGTCATCAACTACACTAGATTTCTGTCTATTTCCTACATTGGTGGTATCCTTGAACTGTGCCTTCTCCTTTGATTGGCTGTATTTATTGCATGTGAAGGCACACTCTTAGTCTGCAATGTGAGGCCAATAGATGTGAAACATGTGCAAGCAAATTCACACCTGTAGTCAAATGGGTATTTTAGTAGTCCAAAGCCATATAGCTAGAAGTGGCATTGAACATTTACTTATATTATTAAAAGGATAGAGACGCAGGATGTTTATAACAAAAATATAGTTCTATAGCCCACCATCCAAAGCTATTGTGCTATATAGAAACAATTGTTTTTTTGTTTTTTTAATGTTTTTTTTTTTTACAGTGCAGCCTAGAGGGCATATCCATACAGTGTTAGAGGCAAGATTACCTTGTAAATGCACAAAATAGATCTTAGAAATTTTATCAAGCCTTTTACGACTTCTGTCAAAAAACAGTATAATGTGCTTTCTGGATGTATAAGAAATTAAATTTAGTTAAAAATATGATTTGGGTATGAGGACATCAACATGGCTTACATCTTTTATCAATTGCTACAGTAGACTAGGATTAGGTGTTATGTGTAAATGAAGATAAGGTATAATGTAAATTAAATTGATTTAGTTTTAGAACAAAGTTGTCTTTAGTTTAGAAATAGTTACATTTTGTGCTTGCATTAGAGAGAGTACTCTATGATGCTTGAAAAACTAACTCTACTTCCTTCCTGACAGGAACACAACTTACTTTATTAGAGCCCCATATTTGGATCAATAAATAATATAAATATTTGTTTTGTATTTATACAATTATTTTCCCTCCTATAAAAACTGATTAGCACTTTAATCTCTCCATTTTGCAAGTTTACAGGAATATTTAACCATTTAAAAAATTTTATGGTCATGTACATTAACATAGCATTGTGGTGTTGTTGCTTACAGACCTGCAGAGTGCCTCTTTTTCTTTAATCAGGAACTCAACTGTAACTGGATTTTGCTCCTCCTACCTCCTGGACTCCGATGACATTATACATTTACAATCTACATGCATGTGATATCCTTGAAAACAAAATGGCTTGCTTTTATAACACAGAGCAGGTTGCAGCAATGTTACAAAAATGTTATCCTAAGTGAAGGGTTTTACTCAAGGATATAATAGCCGGATTAAATAATAATGTAAGGGAAACATTCTGATTTTCCCTTTTTTATTAGTTTTTTCATAATTTTTTTTTTTTTTTTTTTTTTT
>WMED01007406.1:0-17664 GCA_019650415.1 Pipa parva
AGTGAGGAAATGTAGTGACAGGCAACAGAGTGAAGTACCTTAAATGTCAAAAGGCCAAGGAAAGAGAGTGTACATGGAGAACAGGAGGGGGTCAAGGACAGAGCCTTGGGGCACCCCCACCCTAAGTGGGAAAGTGGAAGAGGTGTCCTTAGCATGGGAGACAAAATAGGAATGATCAGAAAGATAGGAAGCCAGCCAAGATGCAGCTTGATTTTGAACACCAAGCGCATGGAGAATTTGAATAAGATTTCATATTTGTCCAGAATACTAATACAATGGTAAAAAAGTACTACAAGTTGCAAAAGACTGGCGAGACCGAGGCTGCTTTATATGTATATATTATATTTATAAAAAAAATAATAATAAAAAGAGGATTGGCATTGACCCCTACAGTGGGGTGTCCTGTGCACACTAACTTAAAATGGCCCATACTAAATATAGAACTCTGTCCTCAGATCTATAGGTCAGCTGCCCAACACCTCAAAGGTTAAACATATTTCCACTTTTAAGTTTTTTTTTTTTCTCAGTGAAAATAAATAAGCAACAAGAAAATCTGCACACCATGCAAAAAACATTAATGATAATTTGCTCAATTGAAAGTGAATCACAATTATAAGAAAATATTATATTATATTATATTATTGAGTTGGGAGAAATGACAGCTTTCTTCCCCCGCCTTCCATTCTTTAAGAAACATGTTGAGGTTTTTTCCCTCCTCTTCATTTTGTAGCCACAATTCTGCTTAAAAACAAGAGAAAATACAAAAGGTGGGTGTAAATGTATATGGGGAAGATATGACTTACAAGTCTCTCGAGGAGTGAGTGATACAAGGTTCCATTTTCCAGGGTAGGCTTTACTAAAAGTTCAGATCATGGCAGTCATAGGTTGTTGTTGTTGTTATTGGTGAAAAATAAATAATATTGTACCTGACAGATTTTAAAGGACCAGTAACATTAAATGTTATAATATAATATTATAACATTAATATTTGAAGCTGAATTCCTAATTGTATTTTTTTGTGCTTGTTTTGCTCTAAGCAGCAATCAATAATGGCTAATACAATAGATATTAGTTATAAACACTGAAGTTAGGAATCATGGGCAGTTTTAACCTGTCCAAGATTAAGTTTGTTTACAGTTAGGAGCATTTCACACCCATGAACTCACAGATCCATTCTAACTGAAACTAAGTCACAACCCTGTTACAAGTCATACAAAAGCAAGAGGCACTACTGAGTCCAAAGGAGCTGCAGGTGTCAAACAGGTCTAAAGAATGGACCCATTTGTCTATGAACAACAGAAAAGGGAATTAATGTAAAAAAAAATACATTAAACAGATTGTATAAAAAGGTACTGTATCAATGCTGTATCACTGTAACAGGAACATAGACAAAAACTCTTTTGAACCTGCACAAACTAGAATAAATACATAACAACAGGACAAAGGATAAGAACATTTCTTGTCTTCAAGTATACAATTCCGGTAATTTGAAATCTACATCATTGTGCATGTTCCTACTGCTCAAAAATAATGGGGAACTACAGCCTAAAAACCAATCTTCTATTTTAATCTAATAGCGTTTCTAGTGTATGGTTAGTAATTTTTGTTTAGCTGCCATGCTCTTACCTTCCAAACTAAAATAAAAACTTTGCTCCGATGGTTACGGTTAATTCTGCAGAATAACAGTACAGTGTATCTATTAACAGGCAGAAAGCACAGAATTTAAATGAATAACCAGAGAACTTTTCATTCACTACACAGACCAAGTGGCTACATTTAAAACATTTGTTAACACTTTACTCTCTAAGGGAAAGTTTGCCAAGAAATAGGAAACAGCAAAATATTAATATTTAATAACTTAGAATGTAACCAAAGGCAAACAAAAAAAAATAAATAAAAAATGTTCAATCAGGCTTAATATAACAAACAATAGAATAAAGAACTTGTTTGCTTATAGTTTCTCTTTACCATTGGACTGAGGATTAAAGATCATATACATTGTACAGAACGTGTAAGGTTAATAACTTAACCCTTGCATGATTGTGCAGCCTACAAGTTTATTGCCCCAGTTAAAAATATAGCTAGAGGAGAAAAAACAAAAAATATCTTGACTCACTCTACAGAAATGTACTGTAGACTCTGCAAAATGACAATGTGTACAATACATTCCGCATATGAGACACAGTGACATGAGTAATGGAAAGAGAGGTTATGCGAAATCATAATGGCTTCTATTAAATGGGCAGTGGGAAATTCTGAACCTTTATCACATTGTTTCAGTTAGCCGGTTACTTTATTATAGGAAAATTAAAAAAAACCTGTCTCAAAAGTCACGGTTCCTCTAAACACATTTAGTCATTACCAGCGCAACCAATGCAGGGTCCAAAGTGAATGGACGCCCCAACTTAAGGCAAAAGTATTAATACTTTCTTTGAATATTCAATTAGAGAACAGACTGCTTTTACAAAACATACCTTATTAAAGTAAATACCTTTCTCTGCGCGGCTTTAGTCAAATGCCATTTTTGTCCTAATGAATGAGCCAAGCCCTGTTATCTCTAATTTACCTATAAACATAATTAACTACCTCATCTTTTTTCAAAATTTTGAGCAACGGAGCCTACAAATTAGATGAGCCAAAGCAACATTTACCAGTAAAATTATATTTTAGCTATATCCTCACTGATGAGCTAGTAACGGTGCTGGTAATGGGGCTCAGTTGAAGCAATTCCATCTTTAATGTCCTGCCCTTTCTCTATTTTGAAGCCCCTGAACTGACTGGCAATGAAAGAACTGCTCAGCATGAACAGGACAGCAGCTTTGCCCCAAACAAATGCTTGGTCAACAAGAATAATTCTTCAGAAAAATAGTAATTTAGGTGACAATAAATGTGTGGTGTATCTTTACAACAAATATTTGTTCTCTGTCACTTTTTACTCCGAATTATTTCAATCTGAAATGGTAACAAGATTTTAAAAAAAATAAATAAAAGTAATCTTTTTACTAGTACTCAACATGCTACCCACATTCAACACAAGAGGTAAATGAGGGTCCGACTTCCAATGCCTTGTATGCTAAAGAAAATGGGGCCATGTAACTAAGCAACAGGAAACTGATAATGTGAAGGAGATATATTGGTGCAAAACAAGTTGATCTCTGAGGACAATGGGACAGAAGGTTAACTTGTAGCGGAGAAGAAGGAATTAGCAAATTGCATTAGTTATGCAAATGACTCTAAATATTTGTAAAGAGCAAACATAAAATCTGAGAAATCTATGGAAGAAAAACGATCATCCATTGTTGCATGGTAAAAGATTCCATGGGTGGAATGCTGCTTTGGTGAAGTTTAGCAAAACTATGGGGGTTATTCACTAAGGTGCGAACTAGACTGTCGAATTCGCAAACAGCGGATTCCCATAACAAATCAACTACAATGTTCCCATTGTCAAGTCGCAACAATTTTCCCACAATAAAGTCACAACTGCGACAATATTCTCATTATAAAGATGAGACTGCGACTGTCTTTATCTAGTGAATCCGCATCTATATGCAACAATTTGGACTTTGGTGAATAACCGCCTATATGTAAGAGTATCACAAGACAATATTTGGGGGGGGGGGTGATATTTCTAAAAGTCAAAAACATTTTTGGAGCACTTAAGGCTGGATGTGCGTGGAGAATGTAGGACAACTCAAAGGCAGAAACCTCGTCCGCTATACTTTTGGTGAGGTTTAGGCTAGTGAGGTTGTGTGGATTATCCCACAGGAAACAATGGATGCTATTTTTCCTGCTCAGCTGAAAAACAGCCAGATTAATAACAGTATCTGAGAATATGAAGTTTTCATTTTAGCTAGGTCAAAGCTGAGAAATGGAATGATTTGGAGATGTAGTTAGAAAGTTGAGACATAATATAAAGGGAGGTCAGGGCAAAAGAAAAAAGTACACACTATAAACATCAGTTTGTAAACGGCAGGTGAGATAAACACCAATCAGATATCTGAAGAAACGTAGAAAATGTAAGCCAAGCCGCAGGACAATTGTATGAAATTTAACAAGCAGCATACCAAATAATACTTAATGGGATAAAAGCTCTAATTCAGCTGGGAAGGGGTGGAAATCAAAAAATATAGCTAGTGTGTAGAATATGTCATTTACTTTGATTCAATGCTGTGCCGCCGCTGCTGCTTACATTTTACTGAATGTTGCTGTTTTTAACTAAAGTGAAGGCAAAGCGCGACGACTATGGTTACATGGAGTACAGTGAGTATTTATATTCATGTAAGCAATAGGTCAGCTTCACTAATAAAAATAATTATAATAGGTATAAAAACAATATTGTGCTTCAATAGGGTGGAAAGGTATCTCTCCAGCTGCACGTCACTACATATTAAGATGTTAATTTAAAAACCATCACAGGAATTTACATCCTAAATACTGTTAATAACTGGGCAGTTGATGTTACAGAATGTACTTTTGGAAAGAACGCAAGACAGGTGGAGAAGACATATCAAATGTACACACCCCACACCTGTAATTTGTGTGGTAAGAGAGTGTTCTTTTCAGACACACCTAGCCTCCCTCTCAGTACATTCATGCATCGCTTCTAACTTTAGAGCACTGTAGTAATTAAATCATCCCAGCAGCCAATGAGCTGCTGCCTTACCTAGTACATTGTGTCCTTCCTTTATTAGGGATCATTTCACAACAGCTAAAACTGTACATAAGTTCATGTAAAGATCAGTTTGTACTGTACAGGAAAAAGTGTTATGACAAGCCTTTAAATCTAGTTGCAACTCACAATTGTGGGAAATACATTTCAAAGGCTATGATTAAAATGTTTTTATAAAAACAAAAATAAACTTACAGTAGCACTTTGTGTACTGTACTGTGTTGCGTGCATTCTATAGATGCATTACACATAAAAATAATCACTATTTCAAAAAATGGACAGGCTCATCATGGATCAAAGGTATTTAACATAATATAAACAAGTAAAAACGCAAGTGAAATTGAAGAAAAAAAAGTTTACCCCGAGGTATCACCAGTACAAGTCCACAGGTGCTTCTACTATCGACTAACATACAAAGGAGCGAATGTGACTAGGGGACCTGCTCCGAATTCCCCTGTTTCTCATGGTCATTTCAAAGTGGTGAATTGGGGGGTGTGTGTGTGTGGGGGGGGGGGGGGGGGGGTTGATGGCAGGGCTACAGTGTTGTGAAAGGAGACTATTCATTCAAAAGTGACAATGGTGACTACAACTAAGTGACAAGATGACTTAGGTACAAGGTGACATAGAAATAGCATTTTCACAAAATACAGTTATTGGGATAGTGTGAGACCAATGTCACATGCGCCTCACTCTGCATGATTTATCATCCTATATACTTTTATCCGCCTGACTATGCCGCACTACTCATCCAACAGCGTTCACTGCTGTCTGCCTGTTCGACAAGTGTATTCTCCCCTTAGTCAATACTGAGAAATGATTTCATGGCTATTTTGGTAATGCTACTCAAATAGTAGTAGCAAGGTGAATTCACACTTTAGTCAATAAGACTGTGAATCTCTAGCCTTTCCAGTATTGCTTTGCTATGTACCTGCAATACCACAGAAGCTACCAGGATGACATAGCCAATGAACCAAATATACTGTACATACAGGGCACGTAACCCTGAGGTGACTTTAAACATCTACATATATTATAGACTGGAGAGAATTATTCTTTATAACACACAATGTTGTTTTGTAAAACAAGCTAAAATACATAATATATTACACAAACACATACACACCTTGAGACCTATTTATTTGTTGCTAGAAACAACTTTTCTGATTATATCTCTTGCTTGTGCTCTTATATAACCTAAAATGGTTTGGCTTCTAGTTGTAAAATTATATTGTTGCTTGTTCAAAAAGACTGCAATTCCCAAAATGCCATGTCATTCATAAGAACATATTAATGAGAAACAGAAGAACGAGTTGATTCTCATTTGTCCTTTTGTTTTACTTAAAATTATGGGGGGTTTTCACTTAAGTCTGAAATGTTGCGTAAAGGTGCGAATTTGCCAGATAAAGACAGTCACAATAGGCTGCTACTGTCGCAGTCGCCTCTTTATAATGAGAATATGGTCGCATTCGCGACTTTATTATGGGAAAGTTGTCACAATCTTAACTTTAAAAAACTGTCTCAACTTTACAATGGGGAAATTGTTGCGGATTTGCTATGAGAATCCGCTGTTTGAGAATTTAAAAGTCGAATTCGCACCTTAGTGAATAACCTCCTATGTGCTGCAGTGGTGAAATGCATTAAAACCTGCATGTGTTTAATGCCTACATCTCCAATGATGCAATGTTAGGTATTTAGTTGCAAGATGGACTCGGTAGCCTAAGGCATTATTTTGTCTTTGTTGGCAGTTAGTAGAAAATATAGCATCTAAATAATGTTTCCCCATTAATTTTTTTTTTTTTTTTTTTTAAGGCATTACATGTTAATATTTGTAAGCATTTAACATCATGGGGGTAATTCACCAAACAGCGAACTTACCCTCTGGATCCTTCGCTTCAGTATGCATACCCGGTTATGCGCTTGATGATGTCCTGCATGCAGACATCAGTGAACGCTTTAAAGGGATTCCAGTCTCGGCAAAGCTCGTGAGGCTAGACTCGAGTCAACTCGCGAGACTGGAATCCCTTTAAAGCGTTCGCTGATGTCTGCGTGTAGGACATCAGCGAGCGCATAACCAGGTATGCATACTGAAGCGAAGGATCCAGAGGGTAAGTTCGCTGTTTGGTGAATTAACCCCCATATCTTGAAATTATACAATTGTGGCATGATCTAAAACACACATATGTATAAACATATGTGGACAAAGTCACACCATCCACTAAATTGAAAAGAAAACCTCTTTTTGTTATCATGACAAGTTTCTTCACAACTAAGTATTTATATCTATTTCCAAAACCTTCTGCATTCTCCATTATAAAGTCTGCTAGATTGCAAAGCCTATTTCTTGCAAACAATGACCTTAACTTACCATTCAGTTTCATATATAATTTTTTTTTTTATCTCTATGCCAGATATTCAGTGTTTTGCTCATTAAATGTAAAATGATAGATAGATAACTATCCATTACTTTACCTAAAGCACTGCATGCTACTTCGGCATAGCTTTGATGATGAAAGTTCAAGAAGAACCATCAGGGAGGTGGAAAAAAATGGATTTTGTTAAAGACAAGGGGAGACAGACAATTTGTGCTGGACTTACCTGTGGTGTTCTACAGAATCATTATCTGGAAGATTTGCTCCACATACACTGCAGCGTTCAGTTAGGTTTCTCCCTTCATTCTTCATACCTGCTGCAATCTCTCCGAGCTTGCTGAACAATTCTCTCTGAATGAAACCTTGTGGAAGAAGGCTTCCATATGCACTGAAGTCCATTGATACAGCTAGCGTTGGCTGCATGTGAAGAGCTGATGTCATAGAGGCTGGCACACTGATCGGTTCACCTTTGTGATGAGGGAGTACAGAGTAAACACTAAGATGTTTCTCAGCTTGTGATATTGAATGCTCTTGACCAGTGTGAAATCCTTGACCAAACTCCATAGACTGATCAGATAGGTTCTCATCACGGCCAAAATTAAGGTCCCGTGCACTTGTGATTACGCTGCTTCGAGTTGGTGTTCCTGGGCTGTCTTTGCTCTTATCATCAGTTTTCTCACCACCAGAAGCACTGGACTCAGCTGTCGGACTCTCTCGGTTAGAGGATTCCTCAACTTGCATGGCTTCGGTTTTCACATCAGAAAGGCTCTGGAGCCTGTTTGTGGAGTGCAAATCTAGTGCATTTTGTTGCAGTGCTCCTTGAAGCAAAGACTGGCCAATTGTCATTAAACTATCTACAGCAGTCTTAGTTGGGCTCATGCCCGAAAGTCCATAAGAAGTTGACACCGAGGGACTCTGATCCACAAGGCTCTGGTTTCCCATGCTGGCATAACCACTTTCTTCACTGGAATGCTTTGTGTTTAACATATTTTTGATGAACCTTGCTTTTCGGTCATCCTCTTCCTCTACAGCCCTTTCTGCTGGGCAGAGTTCTCCGTCATTTTCTTCAGAAGCCTGGATAGTCTCTAAAATCTTTAAGCATTGTTCTTCCAAATACTCAATTTCTAGGATTTCTGCCGCATACAGGAGATCATCCAAGTCCTCCACCTTAGCTTGCAGTGTTGCTGTGTATGCATATTCTAAAATCTGCTGAAAAGTCTTTGGTGACAGAAAGTCTAATGTATAATGTTGACTGCTTCTGTGGAAGAGGATCTCAAACATTTTACTTGTACAAGCCAATACTGTCCTATGAGCATGGAATTCTTGAGTATCCACCATTATAACCACATCACACAGAGTGCCTGCCAGCCTCATTTGATTGGCTTTGAGCAGAAGACCTGTGGGGTGGTTGGGGTTCTGTAACTGTATCATACCCATATTAGCAAAATCCATTATGCTCCTGAGGTCTAGTCATTAGGCTGATTGTTTCTTCTTATGATGAGCCAAGCCTTGCAACCAGTTGACCTACGGACACAATAAAGAGTACATTTTAATGCAGAATAATAAAAACAGATTCATGATTTGACGATATTCATAAATATCAAGAATTTAGCTTATATAGTATTTATACAGTCCATGTTGTATATTTTGTAATAATTAATTCATACAAATACATGACAGTGATATTCAACTAAAATGTAACAGTGGACATTAAGCACACTAGCTGCTAATGAACTAAAGCTCGAAGGCTATAACTCGATTACAGCAACTGGTGTTTGGATGATAGAGACTATGGGGAATATTCTCTAAAGTCCAAATTGCCGCGTGTGAATTCGCCAGCTAAAGACAGTCGCAATAGACTGCTACTGTCGCAGTTGCATCTTTATAATGAGAATATTGTTGCAGTCGCGACTTTACAATGGGAGAATTGTCACGGATTTGCTATGGGAATCCTCCGTTTGAGAATTCGACAGTCGAATTCGGACCTTAGATAATAACAGTCTATAATTCTTCATTTGTTGAGGAGACCAAAAGTTGCGTATACCCTAACCAAAACAGAAAAGCCTTTGGGACAACCAATCTATAGCCTGCATAAACTTATTTGGAATCTAGGCAATCTGTACTAAAGATGTAGTAATGTATAAACTTGTGCTCATGCTATCTTTGGACTATTTGTGAGATAACTCAATGCAGTAGATTATAATAAAAAGAGACCTGAAGCTTTTTTTTTTATCCTTAGATCAGCATAGCCAACAAATATAAAAATACCTAGCTAACTTAAAGTAATATGCTTAATGTATGTAATGCAAGTCTTCGGCCCATCTTGAGATTGCCAACAGGGATATTGAAAAATAACAAAAGCATGCACTGCATGAATATAGACAGACAAGTGATGTATCAAATAAATAGTTCAAATTGGATGTAGGAATCATTTTTGTTTATTTCTTTAAAAAAAATATATCATTGTAGATCAGTAGTGACTATACCAGGTCCAAGACCCATATGTCCAAAATTAAATAATTAATGGTGCAAAATATAGAAATGAATAAAATTAATTAAAATATTGTGTGAAAGGATAGACAGAATAGCTTCCTGAGCAAGGCTGTATCAGGAAGTATGCAAACATACATTGAGGTATATGCAGTCTGCCAGACTGAAACTATTATCTGTGGTTTAGCAATATTATGATGCAGTGCTAGAAGCAGTCTTCAGGGGAAACACAAATTCACCTCACTGTGTTCAATTGCTGTTGAGAACCAATTTAAAATATACACTGTACATCTATTAATTCACTGGTACCAGGAAAAGCTTCTTATATGGACAGTAATATGTACTGTAACTATAACGTGACCTGCTTCACAGCACATAATTACCTAAGCTGTTTTAAGGTATGCAAACCTAAGCACTGTACATACTGTACATGCAGATGAAAGTACAAATTGTTCTCTTCATTGTGATGAATCAACTATGACAAAGTCTATTTCAGCATTTATGCAAAACCACAAGTTGATGTTGCCTTAATGCAGATGTGACTGGATTTAACAGAGTTATTTGTTGATTACAGGTAATCCACTCAAAACTCATTTTTAGAAAGGAAGAACAGTGTTTTTATGGGTTAATGTGCATCTAGTTGCCCTACAACCCCATACACATCACAAAGGGGTGTTCATCAGTCCACTGTATAGGTCAAACTAATGTTGGCTTATGCCAAAATACTCAGACTTTGAGGGACATTAATGAAAGTTTGAACATTCGCAAAAACGTCCACATTTGCATTCACTTGCCACTTCCCCATCTTCGCATATTCAAAACTCCGATTTGGCGAATTTGTACACAATTCATACACTTATGATGATTGCGGATTTTCGGAGCTCTTCGCACTTGGGGCTCTTTAGCCACCTTGCTGAGGCTCGGAGCGGACCCCCGAAGCCCCGCCCATGACCGCCGATGGCTCTTTTGATTGGCCGTCAGCAGGTCATGTGGAAGGGAGAGTGCGCTCCTCCTTCCTCCAACGGCTCACAAAATAGTTGTCGCGGCTGGAGGAGGGAGTGAAGTGGCTCCCTCCTCAAAGAAGTTTGCCGTCCCCTGATTTAGTCGAACAAGCAGACAGCAAGGAACGCTGTCGGATGCATTGTGTGGTATAGTCAGTCGGACAGAAGTAGAATCAGCCGCCTAATCCGGCATTCTGATGTGGTAAAGTCAAATGGGTGAATTCAGAGAAGTACACCTAGTCGAATTTACTAGTACATTAGTAAAGTTAGTGGGACATTGGGAGGATGATGTCACTGCACGACTACACATCCTACTACTGTTTGACTTATTATGGCACATTAAACAAGAATTTGCATCCGACATTGCTTCCTTGCTAAGGGATACAGCCCCAGCGAACAAGGAGCTGCAAATTTGCATTTATCAGAGTGTAGCAATCCGAAGTGGCTCAAACTGACTCCAGCAGTAGCATTTGCACTAAAATGATTAAGTCCCTAAAAGATATTCAATCTGATTGCATGGTAACAGATTGCTCGGAAAATTTGATGCATACTTCAGATATGTTTGATTAACTAAATCAGATAAAAATTAAAGAAGTGTGCATGACAGATTATGCAAAAAAGTATGTTACAATTTATGCTAGTGTAAGCAAAGCACAGATTGCCTCCAGAAAAATTCATATGTGCCACTTGCAAGCATTACATTGCAGCATTTTTATAGAATGGTTTTTGTACCTGCAAAAGTCATGTGGAGTTGCAGACATCTGTAACTATACTAAACTGTGACATGCATTCAAATTTCAGTCTGTATCGATCTCTACGGACTGAGCAAATCGAAACTGCAAATTTTCAGCCAATTCTTTTCTTTCCCGGTTTTTACATAGCTTCCACACCTGACTTTTATAGATGCATCATATAAACAGACCCTTCACAGCTTTCAAAAAAAGAAAATTGCCACAACAAAAGGGGCAAATGGAAATACTTTCTGGTGTAAGCTATTACAAGTATAAAACCAAAGTAAAATACTACATTAGTCACTCAAATAAACATGTTTTTCAGACCACTGTGAACCAACCCCAGGGACAGTGAAGGCAGTAGATATATTCAGCAGACAGTAGGAAACTAAGTACGTGTTCAGCAATGTGGACGCTGGCTAACAAAACTAGAAGCAAATGATTCCAATTTTTCACACCTGATGAAGGTGCAATTGAAATGCTGTATTTGTCACTATGAATACAAATGTGGTTTACTTGCAGTGAAACTTCAGTTGTAAATACTTTGTTTCCCCACCAAGCTGATTAATGTTTATCCCCTACTTAACTGGGGTGGGGGGCAGAATTCTCCATATTTATATATCTGAGACAATTCCCAGAGACCCCCTAAGTGGAATGGCATCTCACAACAGCATCTACCTAGCATTCTCATTTACACAGTACTCCTTTCCTGGCTTTGGACGATAAAAATATAGGTTTGCTTTAGCTTTCAAGAAAAGAAACATGCAAGCTACAAGGATATTTTATTGTATATCATAGAGTGCTACTACATACAACTATGCTGGCATGTTCTCACCATTATAAGGCAAATAGAGGAGAGAGAACTAAATCAGAAGTATAGAACATATTGCTAGCCTTGCTGTTAAAACTACAACTCCCAGCATTCAACAGCTGAAGTTAAAAAGTTGCCTCTGCATTTATTGATGATAAATAACTGTTATGTACTACATTAGAGAATGACCAACCAAAGCTGGAAGTGCAGCTGCTATTACCAGGCAAGTCATTCATTGCTCACTGAGAATCATTACATTCTTTTCTGTGTAAACTGCACTCACATTCACTCAAGATTATCCTACTATTCAACAAATCTGTAGCATGCAGCAACTGCAATAAATTCCTGCTTGTTGGTCTGACACTCGTATCTTCAATCATCCCTACTAAGCTGCAAAGGAATTGCACGACAATATGTTTTGAGTCGCAACTGAATTGATAACACTTCCTACAATTCCTATGAAGTGTTACTAACTACGTGAAAATAAGAGTGAAGTTGTACATTGACATGATGGTCAGATACTCACAATTTCAACAAACTCTGTAGTTTGAAAGAGGGATCTGACTCCACTATTTTAAATTAAGTTTTCATCAATAACCAAGATTGCCACCTCAACCTTCAAAAAAATAATCAAATAAAATGCACCTGCTAAGGTTCTGACCTGAAAACAGTTTTAAAATCTGCTGCAAACTGTAGCTGTTTTAAGCAACCATGTAGCATGTATTTATATTAATGCTGGATCAGAACTGCTGCATGTGCATTGCATAGCATAGGTGTTCCATTTTAAAGGAATGAGGTGGCATTCTATTACTGAATCTTCAGGAATGCAACAAGCAATATGTTGGTTAATAATATTTACAACTTGTTGTTACCAAGTATATTTCTGTGTTATGCTAAAAAGTAAATAGCAAAAATGTGTGTTAAAAATAGGAAAAAGGTATAAAAAAAGTCATTATCTACTAATTGGTTATTATGAATTAAGGATAAGGTATTCCATTTTATCATTGTAAACTTCTTTTCTCCATCTAATTGTCAAATATGTATAGTTTTTGTTTTTAGAGTACTGTTTAGCCTATGAAGAGAGAAAGTAATGAAAAGAAGCAGTCAATAACATAACTTTCTGCAACACTAAGGATTTTCAAGAGTCCTTTTTAAAACCATTACTGTTAGTTGATCAAATCTGAACATCACTTCAGCCTTATGGCACAACAGTATTAAACATACCATTCATTGGAAAGTGGAACAATCAATGCAACCTTGCACTGATACCATGTTCCTGTACCTCTGATACACTTTGCCAGAAAACAAACAACTTAAGAATGAAGGCAAAAAATAAATAAAATTTATATACATCTTCTAATCAAATAAAAAAAAGTCACTGCAGGAATTCACTTAATTTCAGCTGCAACAAACTTTGTATGTCTAGCAGATGTTAAAACTAAAAACCCTATTGGAATACTGATACTAAGTAGATATAGTTCAGCAACAGTTGGATAGGCATGAATGACATCATTCCAGTAAGAACTGTCCATGACAAACAAAATGTGATATTTACTTTGGGTACAAATTTGCCTTTAAAAAAAAAAAAAAAAAGTGACTTGTCATTGGAAGATGAAACAGTAAGCTTTATCTGTAATCTCGACCAAAAATAAAAAATAGAAGGCTTGTTTCACATGTCAAAACCTTAAAATGTTTTCACATCATTAAACCCATGTTGAGATTTGGATTCTGTTATTTCATAAATATGCAAGTTAAAAACAGAAATGTTTCCCCCCAGTGGTACAGCACCCACATCAATAACCTAGTTCCAAAATTACCAAATCAAATACCCTCTTATTGACTACTTCTCTCTATTTGAATTAGTTGGAAGAACAGACAATAGTGCATTCAAAATTGAGGCCATTTCCCACAGATATCCATAAATAAAGCTACTAGATATGGATTTGTAAGAAATACTTCAATTAAGCATTTCTAGGCTCCATCCTTTGCTTTTTTTAAACAGATGTACAATTTAGCAAGAATAAAATCCAAAAAACAAAACCCCAATATAATTGCAACTAATTGAGCGAATTATGTATATTTGCCTTGTCAGCACAGACACCTTGTCTAGAATACAAAATAAAACAGTTTTATACAAAATGACATTAACATTTTATCTTAAATTGTTAAAACAGAGACACTTTTACAAAATGCTGTCATGGGTACCTAACAACATACATGATATATTAGAATTTTAAAAATCCCCTTAATATTAGGCACAACAAACAATAAATCAGGATAAGCGAGCTAAGAAAACAGAACTCACAATAGTGGCTAGTCCTATTGTGTGTGCAATAGCAGGAATGTTTTTGTCTGTTGGGAAGTAGAAGGCAGTTATAGTGTGAGGGTCAGAGGGATAAATTCAGATCTGTACAAAGCCCCATAAACCTTAGCTCTTAACTGTGATGTCAGCCAGAAAAAGGCAAATATTTCCTCTACCACTTTAAAATACCTTGACAGAGGTTTAAAAGCAAACACCTGCAAAGCTTATCAATCAAGGCATAAGATAATACACACTAATTGATCACTGATTGTAAAAGGGGACAGTCTACAATAACAGCCCAGAACAAAAAAAAGGAGTAGGAGAAAAAAAAAAAAAATAAAGCAGTGTTACACATAATTTATGAAGCGATAAAATATGGGTTACAGTTTATCTCTATCCATAACTGAATGCAGTTCAAGCATACTTTTATAGAGGTGTAATCGTTTTATACAACAGACTGCTAAGGCTCTTTAAAAACACACACATATTCAAGTACAGACAGAGAAAGAATCCGAGCCAGGCAACTTATTATACTATTTATAAAGAGATAAAACAGCTCTCCTTGCAATTAGGTCAAGAGAAAGATTATTAAAAATGAATAAATATATATATTTCTCCAGGTTGGAGATTCTTTTTCTCTAAAAGACAGACAGATCTCATGGTTTCAGTTGTGATTCTCCTTGTTTGTTTTTCTTTGGAGAGGGGGTGGGAGAGGGGTTGGAAAGACACCCTGTGACAGAACAAAGCTGCTTTTGATGAGCTGGAAGGGTTAATTAGTGAACTATTAAAAGTCCTTTATCAGTTGTGTATTGCCAAGATTTAGCTCAATTTAAATCCCAGGCAGATCTAGCTTTAGAGAAATTGTGCATGTTCAATCTACCCTTACCAAAAAAACAAAAATCAATGTAAGCGGTCAGCATAAATAACACTGAGATTAGATCACAGGATGATTAACCCTTGTGTTAGTGCAGCAGTGAGAAAAAGATGGTTAAATCATTAAAAAAAAAAAAAAAAAAAAAAAAATCTAACTTAAAGTAACCCAAGATGACAGGATGTCACTTTAGATGGAACATCCTCCACTATACAGTAGCATTATGCACTAAAATATACAAGGTATAATATAAAAAGGGAAAAGGATGCCTAAATGGACATTAGTGTTCTCATGTCTGGATAACATGGGAACCATGCATTTGAATAATAACTGAACCACACATCGATACATTTGTGCAGCTACTGACAACCGAGGGGTTTAGAAATCCAGACAGGGCTCACACATATGGGTGGGAAAAAATAAACAGCATCCTCCATCATTTTTTATGGATATGATCAATATAACAAGTTGTATTTTAAACAACTGAATCTGGGGGAAGATAAAAAGAAAAGAAAAAAAAGTGCATGCAACCTATTCTTTTTTAAATGTCCAAGAAAATATTCAGTCGTCATGAAGTAAGAGATTACAATCGGTAAAGGGGAGCAGAGGTTAAAATGAATCACTGGGGCTAAAAATTCAACAGATGAGAGTACAAAAGGCAGACATTGGGAAAGACATGATATTGATGCAACAGTCTCACACTGATCAAGCACAATTTTACACTGTTTAAAAGAACAATCATTCAAGCCCAGTGGGTCACAGTTTCCCTAGTGAATCCTTGGTCTTTTAAAACTCATTTTTTCAGTGTCTTAACTTGTGTCTTTTTGGCAGAAATAAAACACATCGTCATCATCCGTGCTACAAATTACTGTCCCCCCCCCACTACCTTACACCAGCAAGCTGCAGAACACAAGCCAAATATGAAGCATACTGCCATCCCTTGCAGTGTATGCAATATTATTATTGTTATTATTCTGAGAGTTAAAAGGACGCTTGGCTTTTTTAATCCTGCCCATGTATAAGAAATGCTTTGGCTTTCTGCAGTGCACAATACAGCATCACTCAAATCTGTATTCTGAAACCATATCCCAGTGTATGCATGTGTGTGTAGCACAGATAGAGGGATCCTAGGTTTTTTAAATCCTGCTACAAAAAAACAACAAAAAAAAACCCTATCCTGCCCATTAACAACTAATAGACTTTTAGGATTAACTTTAAACGCTGTTAGGCAGGATGCACTATACTATTTGTCCTTATAAATAAAGGGGGAACTAAGAGGGGATAAACAAAGTGAGTGTCTGTAGCTAATATAAACATTTTCTTCACTAACCTGAATGGGATTTTTTTTTTTTTTTTTTTTTTAAAAGGGTTATCAGAAAAAAAAAAGATCCTATACAACTTAACGCAGGCGTAATTGCATTGATTGATGCAACATGTCCTGTTAAATGAAGCTAGGAGAGAAGCAACTTTCCCGAGGAAGATGATGATGGGGGGGGGATAAAAAGAAATGCTATGGGAAAATGAGCAACAATATGACTGAAACCATGAATAAACATGCTATTATTATTAGGATCCCATACAAACCATGAATAAACATGCTATTATTATTAAGATCCCATACAAAGAGCAGCACCAGCAGGAGCTGTAGATTACTCTGCTCCATCCTTCTGCATCTCTTCTACACAAAAGCCAATCACAGCTCTTTCCTCTTAACCCACTGATAACTAATCCCCCCCAAAAAATGAGAAGTTTGGCCAGAGGGGGGCAAAGCACATCCCCCCCAGGTAGATTACTTTTCTGAGATCCACTTACCTGTGCTGGGCTGCTTTCTTCCCTGGCTGTCTCTGCAGGCATGTATGTGAGTAGAGATGTGCTGTTAAAGCAGCAGCCTAGTCCAGCAGTTCGCAGTGCCCGCTCTCATGCTCACTAACTCCTTCTCTCCTTTAAGGTTAGCAAATCAACACAGTTGTGTGACGTCAGGCCGGCGCCTGGAACACGTGACTCTACCCCCATGCTGTAGCGGGGACCTGCCGCCATGTTAACTCCTGGCAAGCCGCTGAGTTTACACAGGGGGTCACTGAATGCCTAAGAAGAGAGAGAGCGGAGCGGGTCCGTGGGCTCTTGCAGTGGGGAGAATGTTCTACCGCTCGGCGGGGCAGTAGTCCTTCTATTGTGTTGGGCTGGGGAGTGTAGATAGTAGCGCTGGTGGACCGGGGTTAGGCAATGGGGGCTCCGGGGGAAGCTAATGATTACTGCCAGATTATTCAGTCAGGATCGGGAATGATTCTTTTATTTTTCCTGCTTCTGTAATAGGAGCGACATTGTACAGCGGTTTATTAATGCACAAGCCCCTCACTGGGGGTTCTGTACTGGAGACCAGTTGATACTGGAGGGGGGGGTTGTTCTGGAGACCAGTTGAT
>WMED01007408.1:239-17662 GCA_019650415.1 Pipa parva
TGGTCTGAGGGACCGTGAACTGGCCCCCTGTGTAAAAAGTTTGGGGACCCCTGCTTTAAAACATCTTACTATAAAAAGGCAATATGAGAAAACGAAATTCAACTGAACCATGTGGCATGAGGTTTAAGACCAGCTGAATTGCACCCTCTGCTGGTAAGAAATGTCAGTAGATCAAAGCCATATGGTTCAGCTTTACTGGAAATAAATCAGTTGTTACATTTATTTTTTGATATATTGAAGTAAACATACTTTTCAGCTTGCAAATAAATAAAGCAGGCGACATTTAATATTTTACTACAAACAGCTTATATTGGGACCCACCAAGGTACGGATATTATCATTATATCATCATACAAAATAAGATTTTAAGACAGAGTGGTACTGCACAGGACAAACACATTCTGGCTTCTATTATAAGCAATAGTATGCCCTTTGCGGTCCATACTATAAAGGATAATTAATGTTAACTCTGAACTGAGAAGACTTATTTAAGACTGCTATGCCTTGGTGACAATTTTGATGTTTTATTGTTCATTTAAAATGTTTTTTGTGCAATGACCTGTATTTAGATTCAACATATCTATATGTATCTGTGATGTTTCCTTTATTCAGCTACTACACAATCAGATCATTACCTGGATGCCACCATTGCAAAGTTGCAACAAGATTTATAGATTCAATTCTTAGGTTTCCAAAGGATGCTATTATCGTTTAGACACAGGCATATGATAAAATGCTGCTTGCCTATTTAATTGTTCCAGGTGTCACACCCCTCAGTAACAAGCATGATGTTGTAAAGATTGGGGGTTATTCACTAAAGTCCAAATTGTTGCGTATAGGTGCGAATTTGCCAGATAAAGATAGTCGATATAGGCTGCTACTGTCGCAGTCACGTCTTTATAATGAGAATATTGTCACAGTCACGACTTTATTATGGGAAAATTGTATTAATCTTAGCTTTAAAAAATTGTCACGACTTTACAATGGGGAAATTGTAGCGGATTTGCTATGGGAATCCTCTGTTTGCGAATTCAACAGTCGAATAATAACCCTGAGTGGGTTCACTCTTAAGGCAAATAAAGTAATAAAGGTAAACATTTACCTCCTGTTTTGAGCGCGGCAGAAATCATCTCTCGACATTTAAGTCTTACTGAATCTGAGGTACTGGGTGCTCGAGAAAAAGAGGTAATGAAGCCATCAGAAGGGGATGGTAAATCTTCCTTCTGGTTGCTACTATTGCAGCTGGAAGTGCTAGAAGTGGTAAAAACAAAGGCCCAGATGATTGATTACACAACAATTCTCTGTGTGTGCAAACTATCGACCGTAAGGAGCAGCCTGGCAGTTTCTCAAGTTCATTGAGACCCTGTGACTTTTTAACACAGGAGCATGTGTAATACAAACATTCCTAATGTGTGCCTATACACAAATTTCTAGTTTATAGTAGAGTAAACCAACTTTCAGTAACATTTAAATAAATGTATATATAATTTTATTTATAAAGCAGTGCAAATTTACACAGCGCTGTACAATTCAGCAATACAAGTACAATACAAACATGGGAAAATGTGCATTAAACAATACGAGTAAAATATCACAAGTATACATCACTAAGGGCTAGGTTCAGTTAACATGAGGTTGGAGGCCCCTGCCCAGTAGAGCTTACAATCGAAATGGGAGAAAGACTTGCATACACAGATAGGACAATAAGAGCTGTACAATGTGTTGAGACATAGGTCAATAAATACAAATATTAAGCATGAATAACTAAAGATAAAATTATATACAAAAAAAATTAGTGATAAATCAATGCTAGTGCTCCGAAAGACAGGACTTCAGTTTGGTTTTGAACGAGGAGAGGGAATGTTTCTGGCAAAGACAAAGGGGTAAAGAATTCCAGGTGTAGGGCAGGGAGAGAAAAGGGTTTAAGACGAGAAAGCGCAGTATTAGTACATAGCATGGAAAGCTGGTTGTTTGAGAGGAGTGTAGTTGACGTCAAGGAATGTATGGGCATATGAGTGAGGAAATGAAGGGAGGGGCAACAGAGTGAAGTGTCTTAATGTCAAAAGGAGAACACTGTAAATGATTTTTTTTTTACTTACGGGAAGAGAGAGAGCAGAGAGTGATTGGGAGAGATGCTGTCTCCTCTGGGGAGAGAGAATTCTGACAGCAGAATTTAGAAAAGACTGGAGTGGGGAGAGGTAGGAAACCGGAAAGCCAGATAGAAGAACATTAACAGTAGTCCAAGCAGGATAGGACAAGCAGTATTAGCAGTGGAGCGAGAGAGAAAGGGGCGGATCTTGGCAATGTCGCAAAGGAAAAACCGGTAGGTTTTAGCAGTGGAAGAGATGTGTTTAGAGACGGAAGGAGCAGAGTCAAAACTCACTTCAAGACAATGTACAGAGTCTACAGGGTTGATAATCGCACCATCAACTTGAATGAAAAAGGTAGGAACGGGTCCAGGTTTGGGTGGAAAGATAATCAATTTCGTTTCAGCAAGATTTAATTTGAGCTGGCGCTTGGCCATCCAAGAGGAGATTGCCAAGAGAAAGCTGGAAATTTGAGACTGAGTGTAGAGGGAGGACAAGAGAGGGCCAAGGACAGTCTTGGGGCACCCCCACCCTAAGCGGGATAGGAGAAGAGGTGTCATTAGCATGGGAGACAAAAAAAGTAACGATCAGAAAGATGGGAAGCCAGCCAAGAAGCAGCTTGATCACGGACCCCTATCTCCTGCTCTGTGTAAAGCCCATCTTTTATTAAACTGCTTGCAATCTTCTTCACTTTATTTTCTCACAAAATCACCGACGTGAGCAAGCGCAGAAGAATAATTCTGCTTCTGCACTTGCTCACAAGTCAGAGATCAGACTAAAAATTCACACTGAAATTTAGCATCTAACACCAGTAAACTAATATTAAGGATATTGTAGCACATTATCATATATTAACAGATTTATGGAATTGTGTGGGGAAATGTCCCATCCTCTATGTCTCATTCCATATATTTCTGATCAGCTCTGCAGAAAACTACAGTGGACTAAGTGAAAATCTTATGAATATGAAAACAATTCATGAATTCAGCTTAAAAGATAACAGATTTCCAAAAACTGTTATTACTGTAAAATGCTGTGTAACCCTGTGGTGCTTTAATGTAATTGTATGTATATTTTTATATATATTCTAAATAAAAAAATAATATATGTGACATAATAGCATACCCCTCTTCCTTTGCTTCAGGGCTGTTCTGGGCAGGTGGTGGCTGTTCCTTTTTCTTTTCCTCTGGTTCTTTATCAGCTGATGGACCATCTAAAGTGAGAAACAGATTATTTAAAGAAAATGTACTTTGTAAGCTAAATATGTCTGATGCAGAATCCATCTGCCCTGCACATTCAATGGATTATAAAAAAAGTAAGAAAACCTTAAATATCATTAAAATACAACAAAAATATTATTATGTTCTGAGGAACTTGCTCTTCCTGAGTGGCTCACAATGCCGGGGCACATGTTTGCCACTGGAAAGCTTCAGCAAATTCCTGACACACAGCAATTGTGATGAAGCAGATGGGAATTTAAATACTGAGCACTGATTATAGCAGTACTCGAGTTCCTATGTGATCCTGGTGTTCTGTTTTGTATGTAACCTGGCATTTCTATGTTTTGGTCAAGTGATTTCAGTGGCTCTTTCAGCTTTCTACCCACACTACCTTGCCCATCAATGAGTCTGTAGCCCTGGCTGATTCTGTTGTACTCTACTGGTTGTGGCTGAATCATGATTCTCTAGTGTCCTGCATTTCTCCTGTTCCACAGTGCTTGTGATCCTCAAGCCTCCATGTCTCAGCTCAGTGACTCAGGGTCACGTTCTCAATCTTCAAGTTTCCCATGCTGGGAGTTAAAGTTCCACTACGCTTCTTCAGGAGACTGTGTACTACAGTTCTGCATCATAAGTTCCTGTCTTAAAGTTGTTAGTGGACAAATTTGGTATTAAAAGAGAAAAGTACAAATGGTATAAAAAGTTAATTAATTTAAAATAAATTACTTAGAAATTTACCTTATGCAACAATTCTTTATATGTGCAAAAAGCTTCTATTTACTGGATATATATATAAAAACGACAACAAGTTTCTTCTCTCCACTTAGTATGACATCCCATTTACCTAATAGTTTCTTCCAGGATTTGATTAAAGACTTGGCCAAGGAGGTCACTTCTTCTTCTCCACTTTGTTTACGAATGGCGTTTACAGACATCCCAATCCTGGTGGACTGCAGATCAAACACAGAATAATGTACATTTACTTATGAAACTGGTAACTTTATTCATACAGAAGATCCGCTATTCACATATGTAAAAGTAAATTATAAAATTCAACATTTCTTCCACATATTTATTAACGTCTGCTAAAAATGTAAATTTGTCTGCATGGGCATCTGGAGAGGAAGCACCCCCCCTGGAAGACCGCCACAGCCTACACCCCTGCCCCCAAGAGGGAATGCTGCCACTAAATACCACTTGCTTTTCTGTGCAGGTGAGAAAGAGCTATTCAGTGGCCAGTGCAAGAAAAAAAAAATTGGCAGGGGCGGAGTGTACTGAATTTGAAAAGAATGTAACCTGTCAATTTAAGCATTTTTCTATGCGTGGCCTAATTACCCAACAGAGTTTGAAATTCCGTCTCAGTGCACTCTCTTAAAGTGTAAACATCCACTTACACAATAGGGATTGAATGTTATGCAAGCATAATATTTTAGTTTTGATATAAATTTATAAAAATGTGTCAACACATCTATGAGAACTTTAAAAAATGTCCTTTAAGAAAATTCTGGTTTGAATAATAATTTTGGCTAGAACAAACTTATTTGTAATCCAAGCAATGTTTTTTTAGAAGGTTGAATACCTTTATCTCATTGTAGCTACACTTTGGTAACTGATAAAAAGAACTGCATAGGGATATAAACTAAAATATGTACAAAGAGATAAAAAAACATGTTGCACTGTATAAGGACACCTCTACATAAGAAGATTTTGTCTAGTAATTAGACATGATGGAGCCATGGCAGAAACAAAAGGTCTGTCTGACACAAAACAACTGTTAGCCAACTGTACATTTACTGAATGAAAAAGGAGACATTCTTCTATACAATAAATGTCCTTCCTATTTTATAAGCAAAACTGAAAGCCAGGCTATACAGTAAAGTTCAACTATAACTGGTGTCATTCTTGTATAATTCTGCAAGGCATTATAACGCAGGGTGGCAAACAGGCAATCCTTATGGCTGTCATCACCTTCCAAAGGGAACCAACATCCTTGGGACAGCAGGGAGTCTCCCTCAAACTACCTTCTTACCTCATGCAGAGGAAAGGAATTGGCATTCACTGGCAGCACAAGAAAACACTGCTGGGGGTGGAGCATACCGAATTTGGCCTGTCAGCTTAAAATACTTTGCATGTGCAGTCTATTTACCCAGCCAGTTTTGAGACCCCTGCATTAATGCTGTAACCAAGCAGAGCTGTTACACTTCTAAAGATGTACAGAATTATAGATGGGAGGCATAATAAACATTTATTCAATGAGATTATATTCCTCTTCAAATGCTATTCGTGCTAAGCCCAAAATTATACAGTTATAACATGCAGTAAACAGTTATGTAAACACATATTTCTGATGCCCTTTGAAAGCATTATATAAATGAGATTGCAGTGGACACAAACAACTGTTTTTTAACTCATTTTATTCCATTAGTAAAAAAGGCTGCCTTAAAAAAGGAAAAAAAAATTAGAGGGGGAGAGGTTTGTCAATCAGAATGCAACCACATATTTATTTATTTAACTGCAGCTCTTCTTTCCATCAGTGAAGTCACTGGCTCCAACCCCTTAAGTAAAAATCCTATCTGTATACACTACTGCCACTTCCAATTATGTCCCTGGTCAGAAAGGCTCTAAACTCAACCTAATTAACATTTCTGCCTTCATGGGAAGAATCACAAGTGTTTCATTTAAGAAGTTACCTGGGATAATATAAGTTTTATTTGAAGCTAAAATGTCATTTATATTGTATTGCTTTTTTGTTTCTTCATTACATTTCTATGCTTAATATAGATTTAATACAATTAATTTATAGGGACACAAAGTCTCAAAACACCCATGTAACAGTGTACCTTTATTAAATAATGAAGCACAAGCAAATTCCCGTTTTTTTTAATAAGCGATCTGGAGTGTGACACTTCCTTTTCACCAATCATTCCAAAAGCAGTGGTCAGCGGCTGCCAGTGCATGTGCAGTTGAAGCAAGTACAGGGAATCATTGTCAGAGAGGGAAGTCAGTAATACTGGCCTCTTAGACGCGCCATTCCCTTACCATAACCAATTGCTACAGTACTGCTAATGAGTGACCCCAAAGAGAATTGCTGGAGAAAAATTACTGTGTATAGGAGTGAAGGAGCATCTATAAGGTAGAGGCAGGGAAAGGGAGGGGTGAGCTGCTTCACAGGATTGGGCATGGGGATCAAGAGGGAGTGCAACTACACAATATGGGACAGAGGAAGGGAGGGGGTGGGGGATCAGCTACAAAGTATGAAGCAGGGGAGGGAGCAGCTACCCAGTATAGGGCAGGGAGGAGGGGTTGGGAAAGCAGCTACAAAGTATGGGGAAGGGCAAGGGAGCAGCTACACAGTGCGAGTATGGGGCATGGTGTGAGGGGAGGCATCTGTACAGGATGGGGCAGGGAGAGGTGGTAAGCATCTGCTGGGGAGCGTGGGAGGGGGGAAGCATCTGCGCAGGATGGGGCAGAGGAATGGCAAAATGAAACAAGTTCAATAATATGTGTGTTGCACTGGGATTCATTCACACACCTAAAAATATTCATGGTTATGATTTTAATTTGTCTTTATTTCTATACATCAGCAACTCAGTTCTATTATAATAATATATTAGACTATCGTTAAAAAAAGGATGTCCCTTTTAAAGTGCACCTGTCACCTCAAAACGAATACTAATTTAGGTTGTACTAATGAAACAAACGTTTTTGTAGATATATACATTTAAAAAATGTACCTTTATACAACGTTTCTCTGTCATCTTCCCTGTCAGCCTGCCTTCTCTTTCCTAGGTTGAGTGGGTGGGGCTAAATGATGATTGACATAGCTCCTCCAATCAGATCCCTGCTAGATTGTGATTTAAGGGATCTGATTGAAGGAGCTTTAATGTCAATCATCATTTAGCCCCACCCAACACTCGGGAAATTAAAGGCAGGCTGACAGGGAATGTGACAGAGAAACGTTGTTTAAAAGGTACACTTTTTAAATACATATATATTTACAAACAGGTTTGTGTCATTAGTACAACCTAAATTAGTATTCGTTTTGAGGTAACAGTTGCACATTAAGTTAAGAGTAATATATCTACTTAGAAAATGATAATAAACATTGTTCTTGTTTGGCTGCTGCTGTAAGCCCTTTACCACTTATGAAAGTGAAACTACTGGCAGAGTGTAGCAGTTACAGGCAGTGTGAAGCTGATAAGCTGTAGCTTCCTGCCAGAACTTTTGCATTGATGTCTGCCGTCAGTGAGCAGAGCTGTGCAAACTTCAGTCGGACAGTGGAGAGACTACAGACTGATTCTGGATTTCTTAATACAATGGATTTAGAAGGCAGATAGGTGTACTACTTATATATGTATTTGTGTGTACGTATCTTTAGTTCTTCTTTAATCAGGTTAGAAATTCCAAAGGAAATGTAAAGAAGCTCATTTTCCATCATCCGTCAGCTTTTGCCTACATTCTGTCCTTAATTAGGGCACTACATTAAATGGGATGAAGCTTTTGCAAATACATTGATAAACAATGCTTTGCTTTCCCTGTTTTAGTTGCAGCAGACCAGTAACTATTAAATGGCTATTATGGGTTACTATGGCAAAGTAATATTTGCACCTGTTAACCCATCAAGTGTTAGTATTTAATTGACTCTAGCCAGCTGTTATTACATTCCAAAAGCAACTGTTTGAAAAAGCAAATGAAAAAAACATTCAGAAGGAAAATCTTGTCACACATTGACACAGCTGTTGTTGATGCAACAGCAAAATCAAAAGGATCAGTTTGCCATTTAAACCAACACACACTCATTCAAACTCTACAAGATATGTACTTCAGTTCAGTATAATCTGAATAGAATAAAAAGAAAACAGGTGAAAATAATAATGCCACACAAGATTTCTTGGAGGGTATTTGAGGATAAAATAAAGAATTCATTTTATCATGTGTTTTTAATGAAAGTCATTGCTGGGTCAAGTGTTGCATTTACTGCCAACCAGTCACACAGCAGTTGGCGAATTATTTTTGCACCCACAAATGCGCGCAAAGCATGAAACACAGAAAATAATGGGAAGCATTGGCCCTAAAAAATACAGTCCTTTCAGATATGAATTAGAATCAACTTCTGCTCATTTTTTTAGCACGGTGACACTATTACCACTAAACCAGTTAAATAGTGAACCAAAGCTGGAACTTAAAATTGGCCAGTATAATGTTTTTGTTTTTTAAAGGATGCAGCATAGATGATCACTCCTTAATCACTAGACAAAACAGTACAAAATTACCTTTTCTTTAATCTGATTTTGTGCTACTCTACAGTAAAACCAAGTAGCAGTTTTTTCACTTAACACAACAGTATCTGAAATTGCACCTGTCACCTCAAAACTCTAATGCAGCGGTTCTCAACCTGGGGGTCGCGAGGCCATCCCACTGGGGTCGAGAACCGTGCCTGCACCCGGAAGCGCCCACAGGAACCCTTCTTCTAAGGGTTCCTGTAGGGTGACGTCAGCCGAAAACGTCACCACGTGACGTGATGACGTTTCGGCGGTGACGTCAGCGGGGGTCACGGTCTCAGAAAGGTTGAGAACCGCTGCACTAATACTTATTTAGGTTATACTAATGAAGTAAACGTTTTTGTAAATATATATGCGTTAGAAAAAAATGGACATTTATACATCATTTCTCTGTCATCTTCCCAGTCAGCCTGACTTTTCTTTCCAGAGTCAGGTTGGGCGGGGCTAAATGATGGTTGACATTGTAGCTCCTCCAATCAGATCCCTGCTAGATCACGATTTAAGGGATCCGATTGGAAGAGCTATACTGTCAACCATCATTTAGCCCCTCCCAACACGGCACCAGACAGAAAAGTCGGGCTGAAAAGGAAGATGACAGAGAGAAATGCTGTATAAAGGTACATTTTTTAAAAATACATACCGTATTTATTTACAAAAACATTTATTTCATTAGCAAAACCTAAATAAGTATTGGTTTTGAGGTGACAGGTACACTTGAAAGTCACGTATAGTTTTAGGGTGCATATGGATGTTTATTTCAGGTCTTAAAACACAGAGTACACAGAAAATGCAGCATAAAAATATAATATTAAAGAAACGAATGGTGCTGTGCACATGTGAATTGTGCATTTCTCAATTGGTGTGTGTTCATCATACAGGAGTATTCATCTACTGATGCATGTTTCAGATGTGATGGGTTTCACTACTATTACAAAATGATTAAAAAAAAAAAAAATACATGATGAATAGTGAGTTTACATTAAATTGCATGTCCTTGAGTTTTAAAGTTCTTATACCTGAAGTAGTTCCAAGGTCATGGGAAGGTTTTTAAGTTCTTTCAATAAATCCAAAGCTCCTGCCTGCAAAGAGAGCAACCAGTTACACGAGAAGAAGAACAAGATACATCATATGCACATTTTTTCCCCAACTGCCTTAGATCAGAGAAAATACACATAATAGGAATGTCTTGAAAAGAAAATTATAATTTTAGCAAATATTTTTCCCAAGGAGTTGATCAGCGCTATACAAAAATTATTGTTAGGCTTTACTTCTCTAAGGCATTGGTGCCACTTCATCTTGGTGTATGATTTAAGAGTAAACTTTTATTTTTTGAGGCTTGCAAGCGTCTCATTCAAATCCCCTATTGACTTAATTTGCAACCACTGTGGCAGGGAACAAAAATTATGGGCTCAGGTGATTTACAGCAAAAAATACTCAGGGGAAGTTTATTTGAGCAGTGCCACAATGGTAGCAAGATACATCAATGAAAGACTTTAACAAGACAAGGCCACCTAGATTTTTTGTATTGAGATAAAGCACTTAATGTGAGACTACCTTAATCAATCATTCATCCAAATTAAATCATGGAATCTTAAAAGAACAGTTTAGTCACCAACAATTATTTGCCTACTTGCCATTAAAACAAATATTTTTTTGCAGTATATATTATTTCCTAATTTATATATTTTTAAATTTTCCATCCGTCTCTCTAAGCAGCTTTAATACTTCCTCTTCAGCAGTTCCATGTGGAATCTTGAGGCTTGGGAATTCTAAATAACTAATCACAATCATGCATGCTGGAACCTAGGAGAGCTGCTGCTCATCTGCTTTACTTTTTTTTTTTTTTTTTTTTTAAATTCTTTCATCTGTGAATTAATAGCTGGCATGAGATTTTCAAGATAATAAGCAGATATAGACAAGAGAGAATAATTTATAAATATTTAGCTTTTTTGTTCAAATCTTTTTTTCTTGTTTACATCTTTGCTCTTGCTTACACACAAGTTGTCTTGCTGGAGTTCAATAATCTAGCAACCAGCCACTGAGTGAAGCATGGATAAACATCTCTAAATAAAACAATTAAATCTCTAATCAATAAGGGTCCCTCTGTAACTTAAAAGAATAATTAAAAAAAGATGAAACAAAACAACTGAAAGCACAAAAAAAACTGAAGTACAAACTTTCTTATATCAATATCTACAATATACCGAAAAAATCTTTTAAAAACAGAGACCACTTTAAATTAATAAGAATGTACTCACCTAATTTAACACACTGTTAGAGGCTAGGTTCACACTAGCATATTATGTACAGCGCATAATATGCTAGTGTGAAAAAAAATACATTTCAGCGTATTTTTCTATTGTACTTACCAGCGACAGTGTGACTGCTCCCTCAGCATTCACAGCTCTTCCTATCTGGCCGCATTTTGTGCCTGGCAAAATACGCCGGCACAAAATGCGACAGTCAGCGTTCCGAAAGCAGCGTATGCGCGTCATAAGCTAGGTAAGTCAATAGGATTATACTGGCAGCGTATTTTGTTTTTATGCATGGCGTATGATACGCCACACATAAAAATGCCAGTGTGAACCAAACCTTAGGCTGGGTTCACACAAGCTGATTTTTTTTTTTATCCCACAGAAAACAATGGATACTGTTTTTCAAACTAAGCTGAAAATCAGTTTGTGTGAACCCAGCCTTCCAGCCTGCTCTTCTCTCACATTTGGCAGAAAAAAAAAAAAAAAGATGGCATAGCAGTTTTTACAAAACAGTACTTTATTCTTTTAGGAATGTGTCTGGAGCACTTTATCACTAAGTATTCTCTAAAGTTCCATAGAATTTACAGTTTGTTTATCTAACAGACATCAGATGGCTGCAGCCAGCTTAGAATTTTGTCTAAATACATTTTAAAGCAACAAGATTCCTAAAGAACTTTTTGTTAGCAAAAAAGCTTGTGGGCAAAAAAGTGGCAGTCTGCAGCTGTCATCAAGAACTTTATGTGACCAAAACAAAGCCACTTGTGTTTACCAATCCCCCTTTTTATGTATATCTACCTAGAAATCTGAACAGGTTACAGAAATAAAATAACAGAAATACCAAATAAAAAAAAAAAAGAAAACATCCCACATTCTTTCACTAACCTCATTTATCTTAATCTAATAACTCTGAAAGATTTCTGGATTTTTGTTTTTTTAATTTGTAAACGCATTCACTTTGTTGGGCTAAATGGGACCGTTCATAATTATGCATTCTATAAAGCTTCAGAATGAATTAAAACTACAGTGGCAGATTATTGAGCATTTTAAATACAAGTCTTAAGGAATGAGAGGATCCATAAACAACTGAGTGAAATAAACATCCAAAAATATAAAGAAAAATATGGCGTGCATATCGTAAACTCTAATGTGTAGGAGTCATAGAAAATAGTGGGTAACAGTGGCAACAAAATAGAGTGACATATATAAAGGGCCCATATAATACCTATACCTACTGAGGCCTGAGTGAAGGCATAAACATTGAAGAAAACGAAACACAAATCCATTTTCAGTTTCTGTGGTCTGTGTGCCTAGTAGCTATTTGGAAGTACTGGAAAAGCTCATGGCTGACAAATCAAGTAATGCAAAATAATAATCAAAGTTTCCAAGTTGATTTAAGGGTGACCAAGTAAGGTGCATCAACATTGTAACAGTTAAAATACAAAAAAAATCCCAATTAAACCAAGGTCCAAAGTGTGGCTTAGCAGCATATTCTCCCACAGCAGAAAAATACAGTCCATCATCAACCAGCATTAAATCATCAGCAATGGGTGAAGCATCAATGTGACATCAGGAACATGCCTCATACAAGCGCAAACCGAAATCTCTCCAGGGACCCCCTGAACTACAACTCCCAGCATGCTTCAGCAGGACGCTGTGGTGGAATGGAAGTAACAAGGACTGAAATGAAAGACAAGCACGTTCTCCCGTAGGTAACAAATACAGTGTTATGGCGATGGAAGAACTGATAACAATGGCGGTATCGCCTTCCCCCTTGTCGCTACTACCATCATCATCATCATGCCTCACCGTGTTCTTCTTCTGCACCATCCGCTCCATCTTCTTGGCAATACGGATAATCTCTTCCCCCGCCGCCGCGCTCATCCTGCTGCTGCTCTACCAGCTGCCTATACCTAAAGCCCTAAACTCAAACTCAGCCAGAGGACTGGAGAAAGCGAGGGGGGGGATATGAAAAGACAACACCGCCCCCAGCCGGAGAAATTTCCCGCCTGCGCAATCAAGACAAGGCTAAGGAATCCTGGGACTCACACCGGAAGTCCTCTGAAGCAAATCATCAATGGCGTAGTATTCGCCCCAGCTGTCACTCTACGCCTTATTGTGCTTCCGGTTTAGCTAAAGCCCCGCCTGCCTACCCTCAGGAAGTGTTGTTTGAAGGAACAAAGATGGCGCTCAGTATAAGCAATAGATACTGACTGGCTTTCATACGATTCAGCTTTTTTTTTAATTTTGTTATAACTCAGACTGGGCAGCAAAGCTGGAGTGTAGTGGGGAGTAGAGAAATGGGAACGGTGTATAAATACGGATTTATATGATATAATCCAAAATGAAAAGATACAGCTATGTGATTATTTTGCAGTTATAATTCATGTCAGTGGAGCATGGCTGGGAAATCCTTTAAGTCTTAGTGTATCATTCAGATTCTTCACTAAACAAAACAGTAGTTTGGTTGACCCGTTTTTTTATAGATGGGGGTCGAATTCTGCCCCATGTTACAGGTGTGACCTAACTAAGAATTTATGCTCAGGTAGTAGTTTTTTGCTACATGAGTCCATTACCTCTACCTGCATGCTGAAATGTTGAATCTTTGGTGCATCGTATTATAGCCAAACTTTACGGTTATTCTAAATATTTTTCCAACTTTTATTTGATTGAATAAACATTATTTACATTATCTACATTCATTCTCTTCATAGTTTAGTACGCTGTGTGTTTATATAGGCGCGTATGAAAAAGAATGTGGAATAAGAGAAAAGAATGAACATTGTTCTTCATGTTTGTTCCTGTATTATTATGGATTTGAATTGCTTTAAATTATAATCAGTATAGATTGATCTCAGTGTCTTTATGTTTTCACTTGGAATGATAAACAAGGGATAAATGTGTAAGTAAAGTTATTGACCAAACTATACATATATATTATATTTATAATGTAGAAACATAAACTTAAACATTGAAAAGTAAAAACGATTTTGTGTTTTTGAGTTATCACCTCTTAATCCAGCAGCCTTTCTCCTCCACTTTACAATACTTTAATGGGGCAACCTTTATAAATAGGGTTTACTTACACTTTAAAGCTGATGAGTGACGTCATTGTGCCTGAGTTGGGAGGAGTAGCTCTGCTGCGTCTATCCTATCAGCGAGCACTCCTTCAGTATAGGCCATAGAGCTGACCTGAAAACTGTCAGGTCATGTCCACAGCCTGCACTAAAAGACCACTCATGCTGGGGGGATCAAGCAATACAGCGGTGGCAAAGGCACGCGTGCCCACAGAGAGGGCTCTTTGTGCTCTCTCTGGCATGTGTGCCATAGGTTTGCCATCCATATTATAGGTTAGATCTGATTCTTCACCTAATTATACCCCTAGGGTAACAACTAAGCTGATTGCTTATCTTCTCCCAGTAGCACTGCCCAGGTGAACTGATTAACAAATCCTTGCCCAGTACAAAAATCACTTTTTTGTTAAGTAACATAATGAAAATTCAATGATTTCCAGCTCTTCAGTATGAATGTATGTATATATATATATATATATAAAAATGAAAATTCAATGATTTCCAGCTCTTCAGTATGAATATATATATATATATATATATATATATATATATATATATTAAAGAGCAAACAGTGTAACCATTGCCCTACTTCTAACTTAGTGAAAACATTTGGTGGTTTACAAGTTCACTTTAAGAGCACCCTTATCAGCAATTAGTTTTTGTTTGTGCCAATATGCCAGTACAATTAATTTATCTTAAAACAAAGTAGCACATTTGCATATTTTATAGTCCAGTCTTGAGGGTTTATTGGAGGTGCAGAATTGATATACTATATATAAATACCTCTAGTGGCAATTAAAAATCTGAATAGATTTCCATAACAAAAACAAAACTTTCCCTTACAGCCAATTTAACTTATAACACTCCTTTTCCACTTGTAGAATATGATCTACATGCTCATTTGGCCATGGGACCTTCTGTTCTGTAAGATACCATTTCTGATTGCTACAGCAATGCTTATAAATTCAAACAATGTAAGTGTGAGGCAATGTTCCTGTAGGAAATAAAGAATGAATGTCAAAATCCCCAATACTACAGTGAAAGCCCCATTGGGATCTTCATCAGTTGTAAATGAATGACCAGAATGCTGGGAATAGTGACTCCCTAGGTGTATGTGGGACAAGAGAAAATAAGAAGGGAAAATATACAGTATATACCTTGTTTCCCTGAAAATAAGTTTCTTATATTAATTTTTGCTCCTAAAGACATACTAGGTCTTATTTTTGGGGGTTGCCTCATTTTTGGGACACGGTACTGGTACAGTATATTTCCAATACTTTACTGCAGCTAGGTCTTATTTTCATGGGAGGGCCTTATATTTCTAAACTTGGAAAAAATTGCACTAGGTCTTATTTTCGGGGGATGTCTTATTTTTGAGGAAACAGTGTATTCTAGGGGTGTAACGATTCATCTTTTTAATCGATGTATCGATTTATTTTCCAACGATCCAACTACATCGATCTGTGCTCAGCAAGGTGGCCTTCCGGACGACATTTATCGATCTAAAATCGTTTTAAAAAGTAATGAATTGATTATATCGATACTACAACTATTTGTTGAAAAATAGAATTAAAGGAAGCAGGTAAACTCAACCTGAAATTGTTGGTTGCAATTTATGCAAATAAAATGTGAATACTTTTGCTATCAATTGTTGTTTGATTATTTTCTGTATTATCATCAACTTATGCTTGATTACCTTACAAGAAACAACAGGAAACTGTGAAACTTCATTTGTATTGTCCAGTATTAAGGTATTTATTTCACAATCACACTGGTTGAATTTTTAGCTAAAAAGTTACTGAATCGATTTTAAGTCACTGAATTGTTTAGAATCAGATCGTTTTAAATTAACCAAGATTGTCCTTGAATCGTATCGGCAGCCATGAATCGTGATACAAATCGAATCGTTGTTAAAATGAATCGTTACACCCCTAGTGTATTCTCTCAACTACTATTTTATGTTACTCTATATAACCTGCTCTAGCACAAAAAAAAAAACAAAAAAACTTCCTAACACACTATGTTAAATGTGATATGTAATATTGTATTTATTGTAACAAAAGCTTCCTTCCAGTCACATCTTGTCATTACCATCTGCTGTTCATAGCTGTATATCTTTTCCCTCAGTGCAGTCATAAATTGGGGGAAATTTATAAAGATAATTTCCACCTTTTTGATTAGTTTTCACCATTTATTAATGTAGGTTTGTATGTAATGTATGTATACTTGTATTTATAGAGTGCCACAAATTTACGCAGCACTGTACAATTCAGCATGCTTTTCAAAGTTATTTTTTTAATTTGCAGGACTTTTCAATTCTGCAGATTTATATAAGACCAAAAAAATGATGATATTGGAAAAGATTGATATTGATAAATATTGAACCATTGAAATGGGTATATATTGCAGTGTTTTCAGTAAAGTTCACCTTACATTTTTAGTTTTGGAATAAGTATTTTGCTCTTAGAATAATCTTAACTTTCTAGATAAAGGATTGGAGTAAGACATTCTCTCCAATATTGTGAGGTCACAGGAATACTCTGGCAGAAGGCAGGGTGCTACAAAGAAATCAGATCTATATCTATCCATTATTGCCCATCCGTCCTTTAGCTTTTTTTAAGTGTTGCTTTCACAGGAGGATTGTTGGATTGGCCTCCAGAGTCCGTATGCAAGAAAAACATTTAATGACATTGTAATGTTTAGACTGGACTCCAGTCCAATAAACTGTTTTATCTCATTGTATAAGCTCCCTATACTGGATATTTTATGTCCTATATGGGACACTTAAAGGTTCTAGAACATATAAAGTTTGCAGTTACTAAACTGTGCATTCACTGAGCCTTTTGGTGAATACTCACATAGTGATTTTTGTACATAGTCAGGCATATAGGAGTGGTGTCATATTTTAACAAATTCAACCTGAATAGGCATATTGTTGCAAAATGTCATTTTTACATAGACAAAACAGCATAGAAATATGCATGTATTAATATAAAAAGGGACAATGTCACTATTTTGTCAGATTTTGGTCCTAGTATTGTAGCCAGTTGTTACTTGTTTTCAATGGTAGGCAATTCCTAGTTCATGGTAGCACTTTTTCACCAAATTTTCTAAGCTTTTTAAGTGACACAAATTCTCTATTCCTTATGCATTAAGCAGCATCTTCCTATAACGAAGAAGCAAATACCATCAGTTGCAGTTTCTTGCATAGTATGGCGTAGTAAAACTGGTGAATTCCCTATGCAAGC
This sequence comes from Pipa parva, assembly GCA_019650415.1. NCBI lineage: Eukaryota > Metazoa > Chordata > Amphibia > Anura > Pipidae > Pipa > Pipa parva. The sequence goes on from WMED01007408.1 coordinate 17,400, forward strand.
ACAGTGGTTTGAAGTGCTCAATAAGTTCTCAGCTGTTGTAAGCATCCATGTAATTTTGCCATATTGCTGAGTTTGCTGAATATCCGCATATAGGGAAGTGGTGAATGAATGAAAGCTTGGAATTTTTTGCAACTGTTTAGACTTTCATGAATAAGCCCCTAACTGCTTTGGCCTTAATTGTGGTGTGGATGCCCTCCTCTGTCCCTATAGACCAGTGGTTCTCAACCTGTGGGTCGCGACCCCATTTGGGGTCGAATGATGAT